>JAZAYU010000979.1:0-110690 GCA_038501625.1 Corbicula japonica
TTTCATACCTACCTGGGTCTCGAACATCAACGAGTGCACTAATGAGAGAATCCAGCATTGGATTATCTTTCTTTGAGATCTCAAACAGAATGCCAAGTACGGCCAGACCGTCTTGTTGTAGCATTGCCTCGGAGATCGAGTTGTACTTATCCGAGTTCCAGTTTACTATGTGCATCTGTAAATTAATAGACTTTGAGAAGGTTTGAAGTGGTGTATTCCTCTAGAAACTGTCTAGCATTTTATTTTACAAAAATATCATTTAAAACCCGTTCTCTGCCAGATACTTACAATGATTACATCGTCATGGCGATGAAGCATCGCTGTATTAAAACATGAAATTGTGAAGTTATTATTTTATTTGTTTTTTTCTCGTTAAAGACACAACCCTGCTTTTATTCTCGTAATACTTGCATGCCATCCTATACTGACTCTACAAAATCATTTTATGAAATCTTAACCTCTAATCATGAACGATATAACCAGATAACAGATATATATAAATTAGAATATTATGGAAGCCGAATAGTTAGAGGTCGGATAACAAAACAACAAATACAAAAAAATATTGAAAATGAATTGAAAGAATGTAGTAAAAGGAAGTAAATGAAATAATGTAATGGGTATTTTCTTTAAGCCTATCACAGCAACAAGTCATAAACTGCAGGCAAATCAATACAATTGTTAACTCCGTATAGTGTATGACGCCCAACCAAGATGGCAGAAGAAATACTGTCCCCTCAATGCGTAAGACTCGGGTCGATGGTTAAAGAGAAACATGTCATGTATTATCGAAACGCCTAATCTTAATCCCACGCCTTATTTCGATGGAAGAAGAAGAGAACCTCAATTGTACGTATACGACAGTTGGTCATCACGGAACGCTTTACCTCGAAAAAAATCTCCATAGCATATTTGTGAAACCAATGATTAAACCTTGATCCCCCGTGACGCTTTAAAGAGGTAGGATAACTATGACAGTCTAGCAGTGAATGAAACCTTACCTCCATGGGAGAAGCTCGACCGTCTATGGTGTGTTCAGAGCCATGGTGATTCTCGCTTCCCCAGTGGAAGTGGAACTGTGCCGTCCTGAACACATTTTGCAGACCTCCGTTAGTAACGAAAAACAATCCCTCGGTGTTCACTTGAACTGAAATACGCAATCACTTGCTTGTATCTAGCTAATTACAACTTTATGCAGTTTCATATATACGAAACATGCTTTGTTAGTTATCAGGGTAATAACAATATGTTTTATTGCAGGTTTATGTTGTAAACATTATGTGATAGTAATCAGGCTAACAACAATTTGTTTTTATTGCAATTTCGTATATGTATATATGGAATATGGTACGATAGTTGATCTGTGTTCTTTTATTTCTGTTACCGCCTTTATCTATCTTTAAATGTTTGTTAACTTTTAAAGTAAGGCTTTATATGAGGCATGTTACCAGAATTCGAAAACTTACTTGTATGGCCATTGTTCTGGACGACGAATTTGGTGTCTGAAATGGATGGGTCGTAGAAGATGTCAAATTTCTCTAGGGTTGGATCATACACGGTATCCTTTGTCACGATATTTATAGGGGACTGGTACATGCCAGCACAAGCAACAGGGAATAATTCCGGCCAGTGTTCGGGACCTATTGGTTAAGTCATAGAACTTAAAGAGACGACCATATATTGTTTGGTTATTTTAATAGAAATGATGCGATAGTGATAAGGTGTACGATTTGTATAGTTTGAATTTTTTAAAATTTGGCAAAAACAGAATATTAGTTTCAGAAAGTGATAGTTGTGACAAAAAAAAACTTAAGAAAAGCAGTAAAATAATATGAACTTGAAGTCATATTGGATTTTAATTATAAACAATTCATTATTATATGAATCTCGTGTAATATTGTCATAAATTTATAATAATAGTTTATGGCATGTGATGTAAGACAACAAATAACACATCAAAGCTCTGGTATCAAGTGATATTGTAATAGTGAAAATATCATAACAACTTCCGATATGATTATATTTTTCGGGCAGACTATATCCTATGGTTGTTCGCTGCCATTTGATATTCAAATAATAAAATGGGGCGCGCCATGGGAAAAGGTACCTTCGGTCATTTTTAGTGATATTTTAGTTTCAACTAAATTTAGAAAGAACTTACAACTATAAATCAATTTCTTATAATTAAAATGTGTTTTTGTTACACATTTTGAAAATAAAATGGTATTTTTACCGCAAAATGCATAATAAGTTATGTCGACAGCACAAATTTATGACGTCATATCAAAGATTGACGTCAACTGTCCGAAGGTACCTTTTCCCGTGACGCGCCCCAAATAATTTTACCATTCTCGCCAGTATACTCCCAATGTGCAGCCTCTGAAAAGTGAGAAAATTATCAATGGATCAATAAAAAACAAAGAGGTTTTGGTTAGACACTATGTCCCTTTGAATATGGATCAATTAAGTTAAGGTTAATATACTTTAAACTTATTTATTTTATATCGATTGTGAATTAAGTTCTTTCAATTAAAAAAAATCCGTTTGATTACTGCTTCCTGTGTTGCTTACTGTCCACGCCGCCGGATTGAGCGCAACTCTTTTTTTTTTAAATATACGATACAATATCATTCTCGAAGGCCATCGAATGGTGTAACTAACTAACGACAGCACTGATTGAATGTATGAGTGAATCTACTTCAATATGTCTTCTTCGATAGTTCATTGCCAGTAATTGAGATGAATATTACTGTACACACACCGCCTGGCCTGGGGTGGAGGGCAACTCAATATTTACACGGATCAGCATAATAATTATAAGATTACTTTAAGCCAACGTCATAATAAATTCTGACATTTTTTTCTAAATATTTTATCTAACTACATGTTAAAGATCTTTAGTTTCCTTTTAGTTGGATTTAAACCAGTAATTACTTTAAGTACATCTGTATATTCAAAGAACCGTGTAGATTGTTTGAATGACTTGTACATGAAGTTATAAAAAGGCTCCATCGAAGTACGTGAAATAACAAGATGTTCAAAATACATTCAAAAATGTACTGACATTGTGTTGAAATTTTGGCGACGTCCACGTCATACGACTTTTTTTAGAGCATGGGTGTACTTGGTCGGTAGCGTTCTCGGAATCGCATGGTTCGGCGCTGTCGCGAAACGGGTTCGCTCCCCAGTGGAGGCAATTCATTATCTGTTATTTCGAATGTTTAAGATCTATAATTCGATAAAAATATAGTGAATTGTATTACAAATTATGTACTTACTTAGTAAAACTCCGTCTGCGAACGATTTAAAAAGTGGTTTTTTTAATAAAAATGTGAGACGTGTAAGAATATCAACTAATTCCCAGCCAGTTTCTGGCCAAATGAATCTTTTTAAAATATTGTTTCATAATTAGTAGCATAGATTATGCACCAAATAATTTAAACATTGTGTAAAGGGTTATTTTGTCAGAGACCGGTTTCCAATAGCCTTATTATGACAAAATATGAGTAACACCTGCTAATAAAATATATTCCAGCACAAGCACTATCAAAGCAGTGAACCTCATGTCTACACAAATCCTGCGACTTATTGATGGTGTCTCAACTGGAAGATGATCTCTCCTTCGTTAATCGCTTGAAATCTAATATGAAAATATGAAAGCAAATGTTGTAACACATGTTTAACTTCAAATTCATACTGATTTTAGGAAACATATGTTTATAATAGTGAACACTTATTACAGATATCTAATAATGAAAGTGATACTGCAATAGTGACAGGTGTAATGCTGTTGGGTCTGTACTGTATCCACGTTCGGAAAGTACCGGGATTTGCCGAAGCTAGGCGACCAATTATATAAGGTTTACTGATGAATGAGCTTGTGCAGGCAATGGAAGTCACTGAACGATTCAATTGCGCAGCGTCCGGGTGGAACTATGAAGTAGCCAATGTATCCGCGTTCTTTGTGTCTACTTTCGGTTTAAAGGTCAAAATATTTTGATGTACTATTTAAAATTTCTGACATTACTTTGATAGATGACCGCAAAATATTGTAAATAAGTGTTTATGCGATATCTGTTTCAATTTTCTAGACGTTTTAAGCAGCAATTCCAGAGTTCTTACTCAAACAGTATTTCCTTATTGTATGTGTCTGTACTATGTAAATAAAGCATTTTTTTTTCAAACAACTTGAACATTAATTACAGCCAGATGACACTAGATTTCTTTACTTTCATTGGTCTGCCAGTGGGAATTAATGTCGAGTTTTGAAAAGATGCATCAAAATCATTTGCCCGTGAAACCGAAAGTAGACCGGTGAGTAATTTTTTCTACAATTTCTTGAAAACCCTAACAATATTTTGACGAATTGGCACTGATGATTGTGCATATACGAGTATCATTTGTGGAGTGTTTTAGTATATTTTAGAAGATTTTCAGAGTTCTCATGCAAACGGTTTTTCTTTTGTGTTAGTATGTGCTTGGTAATTAGAACATTAATTAGACTAAACTGAGCTTGCAAACATTAGTTAGAGGAGTGTGGTAAGCCATTAGCCTACGGTACTCTACCAGAAATTAAAACTAATGTACAAATTTATCTAAAAAATGTAAGACTGTTTATGCAAGTATGTGTTTTTTTTACCTTTGTCACTCTTAGTGATTATTAGTAAACAACAAAATCCATATTCTATGACAAAAAGCGATTAATTTTCTATAGAATAACCGATCCTCACATACAAGCTTGACGCAAATTGAGTGTTTCAAACTCAAAATCTTACCCTTTTATTGTGTACAAGCTTTATATCCAAAATTATAAAAAGATCAATATTATTCATACAAGAATCACACATTAATTATTTATACAGCTGATGTTGTATTGGTAATCCGAGCGTGAACATGCGACAACAAAAGAACCGGTTTCGAAAATTAGCGTTGATTTACATTTTTTAATTGTGCACGATATATTACACGAATAAAGTGCATTGTAGCCGTTTGTTGGCTAGCTTATTATTTTCATGGCGACAAACACAATTTTGATCACTCGCGGCGAGTTTGTCAAATTCCAGTATTCTTTTTTTCGCCATTATACTTGAAATTTACAATATTTCCGGTTGAAATTGTTATAAACACGATTCTAACATATTGCACTTCGGGAAAATATCAAATATTCTACAAATCTACAGAAAATGTGTACTAAATTAAATAAAATTGAACAGAAATAAAAACATTACCTCTTAAGGCGGATCTTCCGCGCCAAAAGTGACGACGCTACCAAGAGTTACCGACGTTATAACGTGAAGACGTCTACGTCATTGCGTACTCACAAACACACGTCACAATTAGACGACGTTGCATATGAATTACTTCGCATTTTGTAGCGTTATAAAGCATATTATGACAATATGCACTCCGAAGAGCGTAAAACTTAAATATATTCCTGATGAACTCTGTTTCAGATAAAACTTGTTTTAAAATAAACATGCCACGTATTTACGATCTTTTCATTTGTATTTTATGCAGTTATTCTCATGTTTATGTGTCAACATTCTGGGATAAAAGCGAAAGAATAAAGTGACCGGAGAAAAAAAAGATAATTATACATGCAATTTGTTGTTACTGAAATTAATAAATGATATATTTTGACTTATCTTAACGTAGGATTGTGTGTGAACGACGAAATGTTTGTTTATTAAGATTTACATTAAGATTAATTGAACACAAAGCTGTTATATGGTTATACGTGCACGCACTTCGCTGACCGTATTTAGACGTGAATTAACAAAATGCTCACGTGACAATCATCATTACATGGCCTTATTGGTTAATCGACAAATCAGTATTTTCAGACAAATATTTCCTAAAACCAGCAACGTACGACCAGTTTTGATTGAAGCCTTTCTTATTAAATTTATTAATACTTTTTTTTCAAACACACTTCCTACATGTATCAATTACGTCTTGCAAATATCGACATTTTTTGCAAATAGGACCTGGTCCCGAAACGGTCTAATTTGCTAAATTAATCACAAAATATAGTCTGCGCGTTCAGACGTGTATATAGTTTCTGTTGTCTTAGATGTTATGTACACAAATAAATAATTTGTGTTTCTTTGACTGGTATCAGCTGTAAACATGGTAAAAACAAATTCTAGTTTTTGTAATATGCTCTGATTCGTACATACTCGTAAACGCTTACCATTATTAGAAAACATTGACCATGTGCATGATTTTATTTTATAAATACATCTAATGCTGACGTACATGTCAGGAAGTGTTTTCTTATGTTTCTATTATTTTGTTTTCAGATAATCAGATTTCACGAATGTCAAAAAGTTAACTAGATATTTAGAGGTTATATTGATCTTTACACTTTGTAAAATTTCCCTTTTTTCTATGCTACAGCGCTTTGCATGGCTAATGATAAAAATATCCATGATAGTTGATTGTCGGGCATATATTTTCGTTACATGTTGTTGTTTTTAATGGATTAAATATAAAGAATAATCTGTTATTGTCTTTTGATAACAAATGATATTTTCTGTCCAAATTATCCATAAAATATGTCCCAAACTGAATACCATGTCAGGTCTGAAGGAATTGTTTACGGAATGTCTTTAATACTTAAGGATTGAATCGATATTTAATAGTTGGGTTGTTTAAAGTGTGTGAAGCCCGAAGGGCTTCATGCGTACTTTAAACAATCCAACTGTTTTTCATACCCAAATGTAAACTATGAAATATCTATTCAATCCTTATATTTACACACATTAATACTCTAATAAATACAGAAATTATTAGAAGAATTTGAGATATTACGGCTTTTTTCGAATGGCTGTTGGAAGAGCAACGTTGACGACTAAGTGAATGACGGCACGCTTTTCCGCAGCAACTCGTGGCAAAACGTGCGTTCTCGGCGACGTCACACGTCAAAACATTGTGCAAAGTCCAATAAATTGTGAACGGTTCTACTGTAGCCACGCCTTTTAAAGTAATACGTCACACTGTTTACCGTCAGAAATTGTGATTCGTTAGATGACTAGGACTTAATCGTAGAGGAGGAAGTTGAAGTGTAAATATTTAAGGATTGAATCGATATTTGATGATTTCCATTTGGGTATGGAAAACAGCTGGGTTGTTAAAAGTGTGTGAGGCCCAAAGGGCTTCACGAGTACTTTAACCAATACAGCTGTTTTTCATACCCAAATGGAAATTATCAAATATCGATTCAATCCTTATATTTACACTCATAAATACTCACATTAATACAGAAATTATGAGAAGAATTGGTGATATTACGACTTTTTCAAAAGGCTGTTGGTACAGCAACGTTGACGACACACTGAATGACGGCACGCTTTTTTGTAGTTACTCGTGGCAAAACGTGCGTGCTTGGCGACGTCACACGTCAAAACATTGAGCAACGTCCAATAAATTATAAACGGCTCTACTGTAGCCACGCCTTTTAAAATAATACGTCACACTGTTTACCAACCGAAATTATTATCAGTTTGATGAATAAGACTTTATCGTAGACGACAAAGTTGAAGTGTTAATATATGGTCATAAACATTTTTCAATTAACTTTATAGACTCTTGCATTACATATTGTTTCGTGTTCTTTTTGACAACTTGCAGAAGTGAATGATAGAATTGTTGAATTAATGTTATTGAATTTTCAAGCTCGTTTGAGAAATAATGAAGGGTTTGGGACTTCGTTAGTAAATACTTTGTCAAAAATGTCGGGGGTTTTAAAGTACGGAATTCCGTTGGGGCCATCGTCATTTTCTTCTATGAAGAAAAGAATCTGAAACGCGAAATCAAGAAACTACGATGACGAAAGCACGACAGTACGATGACGAGTTTTCATCATCATATCTTCGCGATTTCGTCATCGTTATTTCGTGTCTTAGTGTTTCGCCCTCCGGTGCACACTGCACATGCGCATACAGCAATTTTCTGAATACAAAAGCTAAATCAAATAATTAAAATATCAAGACAAGACTTTTTCATTTTGTTTGTTTATTGTTTTAAAGCTGCTGGACTTGTAGATGTTTTGCGAAACGAATTTCTTTATATAAATTCTGTATAACGTTTATGAAAATTGTTTTGAATTCTTTCAAATTCGCTGTCTAAATACTTTTAATATGAAATAAACAATGATAAAAGGGCTATGCACTTTATATTTTTCCTTTTAAAATAAATATTAAGTCAAAGTCAATGCTCGCGATTTTCTAAAACAACAGACGTATCGGCTTTAAAACTCACTTGACGTATAACGCCTTCCAATTACAGTTTCGCAGTCCTGTACGAGTTACTTCCCGTTACCGCAAACCAACCGAAAACGAGACTATACGAAAAGCTGAACAATCGGACTATGACTTTAGCTGAATACATTAATTTGCAGGTTTGCGATCGTCGCCACCAGTCAAAAATAAGTTTACTTGTCTGTTGTTTTAATCTGATACAATATTTGTTTTATATGTGCATTTTTAATGTTTTAAGAGCATTTACCATTCTTGTCGATAATGGACTGTATGAAACGCTGTTTGGACTAACATGAGCGTTAATTTCACGAATTTATATACAACAATTTTCATCTTAATTTCTTTTGTGCTAAAAATTACACTGAGTGCCAATGAAAACGCAACACTAAATTTTTTGGAATATTTTTGATGTGTGTAAAAGTTAAATAAATTGGCAAAGGAAGATGTGTTTTAAAATGAAAAAGTAACCAATCGATACATTTATTGCCCACTGAATGTTTTAAACTCTCTCGCCTACAGTAACCCCGTACAAACGCACGAAAGTTTCGTTTTGGCATGTAGACATGTATGAATAACCTCAAAACAAGTCCATTTGTTAACCTTTGGCTTTGCAATGCTGTTAGCTTCTTGTGTTTTATATATTTGTGTGCTTTTGCATGCAACATTGTTGAGCTGATGGTTGAGTTTGAGTCATTTCACCAAGACAACTTGTAAACCAATCGATTTCTAAACAAAAACAACAACAACACGGTAATGGCCAAACTAGTAAATACCATATATTATGCTTCTTTGTAATACATGTGAAAAAAATTAGTATGTTTTCGGTGATTTATCGGAAATTGCTCATGACTAAGTCGAAATGTATGCCTGAAGCCATGGATAGAAATCTCACAGGGCTTCCTTAAAAACAAAATGTAAATTGACAAATTTATGACGATGACAGACCTTCTCGTTTAATTAAGAAAATACTACATTCATATAATAAAGCAGCCATTTAAAAATATCAATGCTTTAGCTTAACAAGACAAATAGCACTTGGAAATCCTTTCACAGAATCTTCTTGAGATTCTTATGATTTTTTTCGTTAGAATACTATGAGGAATTCCACGACAGGAAACCGATGCTCGAAAGCAGCCTTCGCTTGAAATAAGCAATAAGCAATACTTCTGCAGTATGTTAAATTGACTGTAAAATTAGACCGTTGGAAAGGTTGGCGATACATGTTATTCACTACCGGTAATCAGATATTCTGTTAAAATGAACCATATGGTGTTAGTTTTAAAGATGATTCTGACCGTGTCATTAAAAATCAATAAATTTTTTCATTTTATAACTGTAATACCATAAGTTTGTTAGTCAGCAGAAGGCTGTCTTGAAAGTGATCAATAACGCCTCGTATACCAGAGTTGAGCCCAACTCAATATCGTCGCAAAGATAACGTAAAAAGTACTAAGTTCAAGATTCAAGCCAGACACAAGGGTACATTTGACGTTGAATGTAGAACATTTTATTGCGGTACTTAAAGGTGAATACCACTCGGCCTCTTTTTATGATGGTTTGAATATCACAAGTGATATGGCTTTGGATAGTGTTCAGTCGCCTCGGCTGTTTTAAATGTTTGTCTTTGGCGTTCTCTGTGGTGCGCGGGAATTGTGTTCTAGGGTCCCCTGTAAGGGTTCTGTTCTGTTGTTCCGCTTGTTGTTTTCATGTTTTGATGGTAACATTTTTGTCTGGAGACCAAACGTTGCTGATTATATTATATTTTCGCTGATACAAGTACACCTATTTACTCTTAAGTTTCAAGAAACTTTGTAATTATTCTGTCAATTTATGTTGTTGTCGCTGATGTAGTATTAACTCTTAAGTTTCAAGAAATTTTGTAATTATTCTGTCAATTTTTGTTGTTGCCGCTGATGTAGTATTTACTCTTAAGTTTCAAGAAACTTTGTATTTATTCTGTCAATTTATGTTGTTGCCGCTGATAAAGTATTGACTCGTAAGTTTCAAGAAACTTTGTAATTATTCTGTCAATTTTGTTGTTGCCGCCGATATAGTATTTACTCTTAAGTTTCAAGAAACTTTGTAATTATTCTGTCAATTTTTGTTGTTGCCGCTGATATAGTATTTACTCGTAAGTTTCAAGAAACTTTGTAATTATTCTGTCAATTTATGTTGTTGCCGCTTATATAGTATTGACTCTTAAGTTTCAAGAAATGAGTATTCTGTCAATTTGTGTTGTTTAAGTTGTAGATACGTGTAACTGGTGCGAATGCGTAACGATACCACGTTTATGAGTGCTGTTATCATCTCAGTTAATAATTAGTTAAACTGAGCAGTAAGCAGTAAGTTCTTTTATCGTTTATCGTTTATAACCTCACAACAACACATCGTCAGCAGAGATTTCAAGTTATATATGAAACGAAATAATTTTCTTTTTGAAAAAGACGAACATCTCGCAGACAAACCTTATTATACGTTCTCGCAGTTTTGAAATATAAATGCAACTGGAAAAGAGAAATGTTGTATTTAATTCTGCCTTTAGGGGGTTCCAATTACTATCTTTCTCAGCTTCTATTTCCATTTGACGCTACAGCAAAATTACATCCTACAAAAAACCGATTTATATTGGTGTTGTATATAATTTACACGGGTTTATGGTTAATGACACCAAGATTAAATTCAAACACCCATGTATCACGCAAATTTGCATTTCCGAAGACAACGACTGCAATGTTCACACGAAACATCTAAAACATAATTCACATTGTCGCATACATATAAAGGCGAAACAAGCAATTTCATAAAGTTAAGAAATTCTATTTTATTCTGAATGTCGAATGCACTGCAGGACATTCAAACACATGCATCAAATCGAATATCTGCTGAATGTCCAATGCACTGCAGGACATTCAAAAACATGCATCACATTGAATGACCTGCTGAATGTCCAATGCACTGCAGGACATTCAAAAACATGCATTAAGTCGAATGTCCTACTGAATGTCCAATGTACTGCGGGACATTCAAAAACATGCATTAAATTTAATGTCCTGCTGAATGCCCAATGCACTGCGGGACATTCAATAACCTGCATCAAATCGAATGTCCTGCTGAATTTCGAATGCACTGCAATACATTCAAAAACATGCATCAAATCGAATGTCCTGCTCAATGTCCAATGCACTGCGGGACATTCAAAAACATGCATTAAGTCGAATGTCCTACTGAATGTCCAATGCACTGCGGGACATTCAAAAACATGCATCAAATCGAATGTCCTGCTGAATGTCTAATGCACTGCGGGACATTCAAAAACATGCATTAAATTGAATGTCCTGCTGAATGTCCAATGCACTGCGGGACATTCAAAAACATGCATCAAATCGAATGTCCTGCTGAATGTCCAATGCACTGCGGGACATTCAAAAACATGCATCAAATCGAATGTCCTGCTGAATGCCCAATGCACTGCGGAACATTCAAAAACATGCATCAAATCGAATGTCCTGCTGAATGTCTAATGCACTGCGGGACATTCAAAAACATGCATTAAGTCGAATGTCCTGCTGAATGTCCAATGCACTGCGGGGCATTAAAAAAACATGCATTAAGTCGAATGTCCTGCTGAATGTCCAATGCACTGCGGGACATTCAAAAACATGCATTAAGTCAAATGTCCTGCTGAATGTCCAATGCACTGCGGGACATTGAATGTCGAATGTCGAATGTTGATCCCACAGCCAACTTCACAGACTTTGACTTTTGTGGGACATTTGTGAGAAAAAGTTTAATAGAAGAAGTTGTTAATCAGAACAGGCGCATACATGTACAAATACCTGAAAAAACTTTTCCAGTGCTTTCAGTGTGGAAACATTTATTCATAATTATTCTTTGCTAACCTGGAAATGCATACTGGAAAGAAACAGTGTGAGAAATGCAACATATCGGTGATTCACATGAGCATACACTTGAATCTTTGTGGCTTTGAAAAAACGAATCACGTCTGTCAAGTGTAGCAAGGTATTTAAACAGCAGTTAATAAAATGTTCATGATAGGAGTGTGTCCAAGATCATAAAACTAAGACTGCTGACCAGTCTTAAATCTCAAGCATCTGATTGGCTGAAATGGCGACCAGTCGAGATTTGAGACTGGTCTACAGATTTAATTTTATGATCTTGGTCACAGCTTATAATAACCGTGTTTAACTTAAAGCGGTTATTATTGTTGTATGTTTATGTTTTCTAAGCTTTGCGCGTATTTTTACCGCCTGATTCTGATTGTTCATACAGAGCAGTTGTTTAGATCGTTGCAGCTTTTACATAGTTATTCGTACTTAAAGACGTAATATTTGAATTAGTTTCTTGTTGTTGTTGTTGTTGTTTGTTGTTGTTGTTTTTTTTAAAGCCGTTGCCTTACTTAGAGTTTTTATGTACATATATGTAATTCAGTATGCAAAGTGATAGTTTGGTGTAACTTTAAAGTTTTAAATATTTTTCTGAAGCGGTTTCATTTTTAAAGTTCTATACAACTGCTGAATATTTAAACAATGGTTAAATCGCTGAAGTAGTGCCATAAAGTTGTAAAATTGCTTAACTACTAAGGCAATGTTGTGATCGTTTAAGAAGCGAATTTTAATAACTTTCTTAAGCAGTTTCATTTTTGCAGTATGTATATTTCAAACGATATTTTTAGCATGTGCATGTTATTCGTTTATGAAGAATATGGATTTTTCCACCAAAAATTGTGTCTAAAATGGAAAATGGTTAAATAGATTATATAAATTACAAAGGTGATTACATTTCAACGTCCTTTCACCTTGCGGAAACAATACAGCAGTGCATCGGAAATCGCTACAAATCAATGTGCAGTGAGCCAGTGATATGTTGCAAATACACATTGATCAGATAACGTTTGTGTCATGGTGTGTTCTTATTAAGCAACTTAAAAATCTCTATTATTTACTTACCGAACTGAACATTTGTCGGTGACTAGCCGTGCAGTTCACTTTGTTATATGCGGTATCGTGTTGTTTTTAAAGACATCTTTATGTTACAGAACAGTCGTGTTTGCAAACATTATATGCAATACAATTACCAAGTCAGTAATTTTAAAATAAACAACTGAAACAAATTTTGAACTTCCGAACTTGTAAACCTTTCGTCCCCGAGTACAGTAAGTTGGCGTATTACTAAGTACTTACTTGAAACCCTTAACTCCAGTGGATATGAAATTTATTCCTCGCACAAACTGTGTACAGATCCAAATAAGCCCGCAATTCGTCCAATATGGATTTACTCTGTCCGCTTTATATTAATTACATTAATTATATTTTTACCAAGAAGCGACCAGTGTAGATCAAGATCTGATTGTACATGGAGAAGAGGGTTATGTATTTCCCTAGAATTGGAGCCCAGAACTATTTTATATCGAGCGTTTTTCTTCCTATGCTTTCCAATTAAACGAGACGTTGTTTGAAGCTCTCGTGTTAATACATAAATATATTTTTTTTTTGGTCTTTAGTGATTACAGATCTAGTACACCGGTAATCTAGTACACCGGTAATCGGGTAAAATTCTCTCAATGCTCGGCACAAGATTTGAGACTAGTCTCTTGATTTAGTTTTATGACCTTGGGGCCAGCATAATATAAAAGGTGTGTTCTGTTTTCTTAACTTTAAACATGGACGTTGGTAGAGCACTTTACTGTACTGTCAATACAAGGTGTTTGTTTGAACCCCGCCGACGGCAAAATTTGTGACATTTTTTAATGTCTGATTTCCGACATTGCCTCTTAGTTAGTTGGCTTTATACTCTTATTCATGTGAGGTTGCAGTCGGTCATTTGGGGAAAAATATGAGCAGTGATCGGATAAACAGGAACGCGAATTAGTTAAACTAACCACCGGAATATAAACAAGCGGCGCCGAACCCTAAAAAACAAACAACAACAAATATCTTTGTCAATTTTATATTGAAAGTAAATTAATGCTCTGAACTGTATATATTCGTCAGTACCTGAATGAATTACTAATTCCTTTTGTTTTAATTCTTGATTTGTCTCAAACAAATACCGCAGAATGCACCGAACATAAAGGTGACCCGAAATTAATTTTTAAACTGTCAATGTCAACGAAAGCGAATATTAATCAGCAAATTTCACTGGAACATGCAACGTCTGGAACAACACAAAGCCAGATAATGTCGACAATGTAAGCACTGCACTCACCGGCTCGCTTTGTGGGTAAGACTTAAGACTAGACGCATTTGTGGAATTCCCGACTCATTGAGAGTGTCCCTTTTGGGGGCGCGTCCAGATCGGAAGTCAGCTCTCTCAGTTTCCTCCTTGCTTTCGTATGTCTACGTTAAGGTAAGTCAAAACCGTGGTCTGTGGAAAAAAATATTAAAGGAAGACAGGGTTAAAACATGAAAAAACATCTTGTTTAAGCATACAGCAACTAAATCTTACACTTAGGCCTACTTCATATATTTTAAACGTCTGCTTACAAGCGCCAATGAAGCAAAGGTCTGTCACGAAAACTGGGCTAAAGGTTTTAAAACTGAGATTAGAAAACCAGTCTCAAATCTCAAGGATCTGATTGGCTGAAATGGCGAAAGGACGCCATTTCAGCCAATCAGATGCTTGAGATTCGAGACTGGTTTCCATGCTCAGTTTTATAACCTTGGGCACTGATGATATTTCAAGTATTGTCAAACAATTGATATCAAACATAGTGTTTTAGTTTTAAATGTTTACTTCATGTGTCTGCCTAAAGAAATATAAAATTTGTCGTATTTACTTGAAATTCTATGCTAATTAAAATTCTACTCCTTGGATTTCTTTAAGCCTGAGTATAGCAAACCGTGCGATTGACATTAACTAATAGATACAGAAACGACGTACACTAGCGGAATGCGTTCACTTTCAGGGTTGAAGGTTATAAAACTGAGCATGGAAACCAGTCTCAAATCTCAAGCATCTGATTGGCTGAAATGGCGACTGGTCTCCATTTCAGCCAATCAGATGCTTGAGTTTTGAGACTGGTTTCCATGCTCAGTTTTATAACCTTGGGCACAGACCTCTTTAGTGTTAAGAGTAATGTTTCCGACTCTTTCTCCGTCTCTATTTTTTGCACTGTCTAACAAGACGCTTAGCTGTCAATCCAATACATAGAAGTGCTAGCCTTAGACTTGTCTTAGACACTTAATTTTATGTCGATTTAACTAACGCACACGAGCTTATACTTTAAATTGTTGAAAGCAACATGCTCCTCTGCAATACCTAACAATTTACATGGAACAAAAAAGACACCGACTTGGATGCGTTCAGACGAAAACAGGCATACATCTTACAAGAAATGTATTGCTTGTTATTTGATAACTTCTCCTGATATTTTTTCGGGGAATATGGGCATACGCCTGGTTGTACTGTACAAATTTTTTTTTTCGTTTAAGTCACAACATTTTGCATATATCTATCAAAACTGTCGGGCCGCGATTCTTTAAAAATTAGCACAGTTTGTGCTTTTTCTACAAACTAAAACTAGAATGGTGAGGGGTACTTTTAGATGAGTGCTTTGCCATTGTATCATCATCTAAAGAAGCAGAAAGTGTAAACTCACTGTGGTGACGCACCTTGTCAAGTTATCCGCCATTAAAGTGCGTTTTATACCCGACAGAAATTCGTCGATAATCGCGTCTTATGTGCGAAAGCTATGTCCAGTGTGTTGTTATCGTTGCCTTTACCTATTTTAAGGGACCACTCCCCCCATGCACGTTCGTCGATAACAAGAAAATTAGCAAACTCTCGATGACCGTGAAATGTCGATCAATGAAACTTTGCACCAATACTTGTTACTAATTACCTTTTTATGCATACAGTAATACACGTTAGAAAAGTAAAGAAAAAAGCTAGACCTAAAAATTCCTTAAAATTCATAAAAACTAAGCAATACAAAACATAATTTTAAATTATCGTGTGAGTGTAATGATACTGACAAGAAAATGTTGTGTACTTTGTAAAGAACTTTCAACTACTAAAAGAGAAATCAATGATTGTCATCCGTTTACGCGACCAAGTAGCGACCAGGAAATTGAAGGTCAAACACACTTTTACTAATATCTCATAAAGTTTACACATGTAAGTCACGAGGACACAAGATATTGTAGTCAGTATCATATAACTCATGTGGGAATTTAAAATGATGTTTTGTGTTGTTTAGTTTTTGTGAATTTATGTAAATAGAAGTTTAGGGGATGTTTAGATCTCGCTTTTTTTCTTTACTGTTCTAATGTGTCTTACCATATGCATAATAACGATAAATTAGTAACACTCATTTGAGCAAAGTTTCATTGAACGACATCTGCCGTTATTGAGATTTTGATAATTTTCTTTTTATCGATGAAATTGCAGGGGAGGGGTGTAGCCCTTAAGTGCTCTGTAAAGCAGATATAATTTCAGAAAAGGTTGTTTTTGTCGATATGTACAGACCACTTGTATGAGATTTTGTTATGTATAAAGTATACTCTAATTCTATATTTAATTATCATGGTAATCAAAATGATATATCGACATGCTTTGGGTATGTTGACACAAACATAGCTTGGAATTTAAAAAAAAATCACATGTATTAACAAACTTTTGAATTTCTCAAAAAAAAAATAACTGCATTAGCAAACTAACAAAAGAAATATTAAGCCAATAAATTAATAGAAAAATCACTGAAATTGGTGAACATTTTTTTATATGATAAAAGGTTGACGCTTAAATTTTGCGCAAATGTACAAATATCTTGGTTAGAAATCAAACCACTAATTTGAGATTTAATGTTTCGAAATATGTTGGTACATCTGTAAGAAAGTTAAGCTGAAGGCTAATTACTTGTAAATAGTCCACCGGATGTTACTACTCGGGCTAGTCAAGCAATGGCTGAAACTAAATAGTCCCATTTTTTGCATTTTGGGGGCATTAATTGACAAGTATGGGCTGAAAGGGACATGTTTAGTAAATGGCATGCTTTTACTGACACACTGATACCAAATTTATGTTTAGAAATGCAATCTATGAAAAAAGGCCCTGATTTTAAGACGGCATGTGTAAAACAGTTTTGAAGTTCACACCGTAGTGAAAAAAACAGGCCACCGGATTCAAGATGGCAAATCTCTGTTAATTGATACATGACCCCTACTTTTCTTACTGGAAATAATACAAACACTTAGCTTTAAAAGCTAGTAAGTTAACCCCTTATCAAATGGTACCAACTATGATTGCCAGCATTTTGAAGCATGTCATGTTTACTATAGCTTATATACGGAAATCTATTTACAGGTCTTACACCTGAAGCGAATGAAATCGTATTGACATCCGTAAGTTACGCTGAGTAGTTAACTCCCTTGTAAGTAAGTAAGTAAGTAAATTTTATTATAGTGACATTGTGTATAATATTTACAAACTATAATAACAAATAATTACAACACCCGGTCACGTTGGGCCTATAAGTCACTTCAGATGATTTTAAACATTAGAACAGAAACTAATACTCTATGACATTTTCAATTAGTACGCATGTACTATTTACATTTTAAGTCACACAAAATAAAAGAAAATATGTACATATGGTATGTCTGAACGAGAGTTTGAAAAGAAATAAATACATATGACTTAAGTTGACTTTTAACGAGAGACTATTCGTAAAAAATAGATAATTGATTTAAATGTACAGTATATATTTTCTTTTAATCATGCCGCTAACAATAAATTTTGACACATGTATAACATGGTTATTTAGTAAATAAACTAGTTTTCTGAATCTGAAAGCGTTGGAAAATGTTCATTATCGTAGATTGTCTCTGATGTCCTGATACATGGAACACTTTAATAAGAAATGAGTTTCATCTTCTACTTCACTAATACTATTGCAAATTTGGCACAATCTATCATTTTGGTGAAGACCAACAAATCTTCCAGTTTCAACTCTAAGAGGTAGAATACCGCAACGAAATTGTGCTAAATGTGATCTCTCAACCTTTGTAAGATTTGCCAAAAGATATTTTTCTGTGTTGTATTCTGATTTAATTTTTATGTAAGTTCTAATCTTTGAGACTGTTTTAAAACAGGTTGTAAAAACTTGTAAAAAGGTTGAATTTTGCAATCTTTGAATGATTCAATTAAAAAAAAAATGTTGTTTATCTAGAACTGAACTTTCAGGAAATATACACAAGCGGAATAGTAAGAAATCCCTATTACTGCGAAAAATGTAATATATAAAAAGAACTATAAATAAAAAATCCTGTATAGCAAGCATTTTTTATTGCTGACGTTTTACGATAAACGCGTTTGGGAAATGCTGTGAAGCATGGTACTTTATCCAGCTTGGCAGATTGAAGTTGGCAGCTTGCCATTTCAGCCAATCAGATCCTTGAGATTTGAGACTGATCTCGAAACTTAGTTTATGATCTTGGGCCCTGACAGCATAAAATTATAACTTTTAGGGGATGGATATAAGTTTAAAATAAACAATGCGAATGAACTCGTATTGACAACCGTATTTTACCAGGAGTAGTTACTTCCCTTGTAAAACTGTTCTTGACTTATTAAATTATGTTTTAAAATGTGTGCTTTTGGAAAGTATGCACTAGCGAAAGTATAGGAAACGTTGAAAACTTAGAAAAAAGGAATGTTAAGTCATCTGACGTTTTACGTTTTGTAACAAAAATTTTCGGTAATGCTCATACGTAAATTCAGCTTAGCAGCTTGAGGATTGGCACATTGGCAGCCTGGCAGCATAAAAACATATTTATCTTTAATATTAGGATTTTTCACTTATATTTTATGATATCTATTTAGTTTATAGTAATCTGCTGAGTTTTTTTCCAAAAAAAAGTAAATTTCAATATGGCGTTTCCATTAGTGATGATGCATAAGATTGTTATACACATATTGAGTATTCATTATTTATATAACTAATATTGGAACTGTTGATTTCACATCCTAAGCCAAGAAAATGATTGCACATCCTAAGCCAAGAAAAAGAATAAAATCAAATTTAATAATACATATGAACAACATGACAGGTTGACGCTTAAATTATCGCAAATGTGTAGCTTTCTTGGTTGCACACTAGAGTTTGGAAATAACAACACAAATGTGATTTAAGGCTATCATGTTTTGAATTTTTGGGAACATATATATCGGTATACAAATTAAGCAAATTACCCATGTACGATAATAATAACTCGTATAGACATCCGTATTTAACGCGCAATAGTGAAATCGCTTTTAAAAACGCCGGACTTTGCAATCCTTAACTAATTAAATAACAATTAAATAACTTACTTTCTGTAAGTGTGTGCTGTTTGGAAAATAGAAACGTTTGGAAGCAAAAAAAGAAGTATTATACTGAGAAAAAGGAATATTTGACATATATATCATTAACAAATGTATAGTCAGCACTTTTTATTGCTTTTTAGGATTTGTTTTAAGGCGTTAAGGTTATGCTAAGATGTGAAACACTATCATTTAATCAAGCTGGGAAGATTGAAGTTAGCAGCTGAGCAGTCCGGGGATATAAATTAGAAAAGCGAATGAACTGGTATTGACAACCGTATTTTACCCGGAGTAGTTAACTCCCTTGCAAAAGTCGGATTTTGCAATCATTTACAAATTTATTAAATCAATAACATGGTTATTTTTAACTGTGTGCTTTTGGAAATTAGATACAAGCGTGAGCAAAAAGAAATGAATTATACTGAGAAACAATGAAATAATATTAAACGCTCTACTATTAAAATCATACATGTACAGTTTACACTTTATTTATTGCTTATGTTTTAGGTTATGTTTTTAAGTGTTTAGGTAATGCTAATAAGTGAAGAAAGATACTTTTATCGAGCTAGGCAGCGTAAAGGTGGCATCTTATCGACATAGCAATATAGAAATATAGATTTCTGGGGATGTATATAGGTAAGCAAAGCAAATTAACCTGTATTGACAGCAGTATTTTATCCGGAGTAGTTTACTTCTTTTGTCTTTGTAAAAAGTCGGATTTCGCAATCACTGACTAATTAAATTAGTAAAGTGTGTGCGTTTGGAAAGAATTGCAAGCGTGAGCATTAGAAATGAATGATACTAAGGAAAACTGAAATTATATTAAAACTATACGTTTATAATTATACATGCACAGTCAGCACTGTACCCATTGCTGATGTTTAACGTAATGATTTTCAGCGTTTATGTAATTCTGAAACCTTAAGCGCGATACCAGCTTGGCAGCGTGAAGTTGCTTAGCTGCCTCGCAATATAGAAAGCATAGATTTAGGGGGATGTATATATACAAAAAAGCAAAGCGAATTAACTCGTATTGACAACCGTATTTTACCCGGAGTGGTTAACTCCCTTGTAAAAGTCGGATCATCATAAGACTTATAAAGCGTAAGAAATGAATTATGCTGAGAAAAAAATAAAAACAATATTTAAAAACTTGTAAAAATAAGATTTTGCAATCATTGCCTCTTTGCGAAAACCAGTTCCAAAATCGAAATAGAAATATCCACAATCATATTAAGCAAATACTCATAGATCCGAGTATTGAGGTCGGATTCATTACAATTTCAAACAGCTAATCATTTGTTACCGGTCGGCTCGAAGAAAGACCTTCCCAAGAGCGATGATGCACATTATGTTACCAAGACAACCATATTTGTTGTGCAAGTCATGACCTTTTGTATTGCAAATATTTTCTGAACGAAAGAGATGTCTTCAAAGTTTAATTAATTTAATATAATCAGGTTCACGACCTAACGCTGAAAACACTCTTATCGTTGAAATTACTTCCAGACTTAAAATATTATGTTAGTAAGTTTGTAAAAATAATCATAAATAAATACAACGTTGATTTACCTAAGTACATGCCGATACCTCCAAACTACAGCAGGTGTGGTCGCCGGTCATCGTTGGGTGGGACGTCGTTAGTCGGTTTCGATGGAGTTTCTGGAGCGTCTTATTGCCGTAGCCGAGACCTGTGCCCAAGATTATAAAACTGAGCATGTTTTATAACCTTCAGCCTTGGTCGTACTTCCTTGATCTTGATACAAAGCACAGAAATGGGTATGCAAACTTGTTTGATCGGTGGATAGAACATCATTTCAAGTGCACCCAGCGTATTCACCTGACTTGACCCCCGTAGACTTTAAAGTCTTCCCCGTGGTAAGACCACAGATTCGAACATTTTAAGGAACTGTCCTTTGCTATTCATTATGGTCTGTCTAAATTAAAGCCACACTGGTATCTACATATGTTAAACATATTGTTAAGACGATATGAGGTGTGTGGATGTTAACGATGAAAAGTGACCGCGCGAATAACTTTACTGTGGCGCCAACGACTTCATCATAATTTCGAAGATGACCGCCCCGGCTCACACAGTACATGGAGTGTGTTTATGTATATTTGTGTCGTTTATTGTCAGAAAGCTTTAAAAACTTCAGGAATTATGTATTAAATATTGAAATTTATGACAGATCTTTTTTCAGGGTTTCTCCTTGTCAGTATCTGAGCAATTCGCCCCGTCCGGTTATTTCCGGATCACCCCTCGTATTTTATATATGTGTGTTATTTTTACCCAAACTGTTGCGAAATCGGCCGAAGCTGATTAGGTGAGCTACAAAATGCAAGATGTTCATGATGTTTATCGCTCGACTTTGTCTTTTTTCCATAAGGGAACTAACTCGTCCGGGCATGTTGATTTGCACGAGGGGTATTCAAAATGTTTGCGGGAAAGTATTACAAAACGTGTAATAGACCTCGATTACGTCCATTATGATAATTATAATGAATTTATTTTACAAAATGAATTGTCATAGGTCTACACTTGTTCGTGAGGAAGTGGCAGTCTCTATGCCATCGTCACTTGACGTAAACTGGTCCAATTTTAAATAATTCTGGTGCCACGGTACATTTTCAAGACAGAGTAAGATTCCAGGAGCAGTCGCAAGATTTTTTCAAGATTTCGAGATTCAAACACTCAATACACGAACGCATGTAATTCTGAACTATATTGCCCTAAATCGATAATGTCGCGTCACCTCGAAAAATCAAGGACTTATTTGAAACAAAAATAAAGACCACCGTGTCGAAATTCCGAAATCAGCGCCAGAGTTGTGATGGGACTGTGTAGAGCATCCGTCATGATAAACATTTTAAGAGAAGACCCTGCAAGACGGTTCCAAAAATGTTTCCAGATCTTTCAAAAGGATCAGAGCGTGAAGTTTTGTGAGCGAATTTTAACCAATTTGATCAAACACATAGTTGCCGATGGTGGGAACAGTGCCCAAAATCATATAACTAATTCTGGAGACCAGATCTGATCGCCAGTTCAGTCCGGCAATCAGATGGTCATCATGCATGTAAGTTCACGTTAACGGAGGAGTGATCTTGAGCAATGCAATACCACTAGGACAATTAGCGCAGTATCGCTCAAATGTAAGCAACAAATCTTTGTTTGATATTAAAGCTTACAGTTAATTACACATGTAATATTTTGTATATCAGAGGTGTATACATTACAAATAGCGTTACACTTACAATAACATTTTCACAGGTCTTTACAACGAAATTTACTTGAACTTTGCATCACAACCATGAACCCGCGTATCGTGGAACTGCAACTCAGTGAAACACAACCAATAACCCTCGCATCGTGGAGTTGCTCAGTAAGTGATCGCTTGATTATTCTAGAACATCCTGATCCAAGATCACCAGACTGAGACTCAGACTAGTAGACCTGGACCCAAGATAAAAAAAAATAAAAATAAAAATGGAGACCACTCTCAAATCTCGAACATCTGATTGGCTGAAATGGCGACTAGTCATTTCAGCCAGTCAGATGCTTTAGATATGAGACTGGTTTCCAATCGCAGTTTCATTATATTTGGCTAATACCAATAAAAAGCTAGAGATTCGAGATTGGTCTCCGATCTTAAATGTCATGTTTCATCTTGATTTTACTGTTCCTGTTAACTTTCCGAAAAACCTGGCGCTCAAACGCATATCTTTCTGAAATACTTTGCAAGAGCGTCTATAAAATTTGCAATTACCACAGTTCGAAGTTTCAAATATATCCCATATTTCTTCGCAAAGGCGAACTGATAAAGCACCTTGCGATTCTATTCTATTCACTAAGCCGAGAGAAGAGACAAATACCTCAAAACGAGTTTAGCTGTATTTTCATGCCATCTGACTCGTACTTTAACAGTTTCTTTTAATGAAAACGTGTGAAGTAATTTGAAAGACTTGGGGTAATTTACATTTCAACTTATTGCTGTGAACATGCGACAATGGCGACGGTCCTGTGCTCACGATCATAACACTAAATCTGTATACCAGTATCATATCTCAAACATCTGTGTCTCAAAATTTAGTTTTATGATCTTTGGTAGAGGTGTGCAGTGAAATTGGAGTGTACGGGTGTAAGTAAAACATGATTGTCTTATGCTGCGAATGCTGGCACGGCGGCATCTCAAGAGTAAGTGGAGGTCACGACCCAAGTATAATAAAATGTATTGATAAAATATAATGACACTGACAATGGAAACCAGTCTCAAATCTCGAGCATCTAATAGGCTAAAAAGGAGTCTGGCCTTCACTTCAGCCAATCAGATGCTTGATATTTGAGACTGGTTTTCAATATCTCACTTTCATAATCTTTAGACCAGAAATTCACGTCCGTCTCAAACTGCTCAAATGAATGTCACACCATATCAGAAGAGATCAGATGATTATATTCTGAAAATGTAAACCAAGCAGTGAAAATTCTACTGGGTATCATTTAAAATGAGCATATTAAGTAAAGAAGGCATCTATTTTGATACAAATGTCAATGAATTTAAATGAATGAAATATGTTTAGCAGTACGGAAACAATTTCACATGTATAAATGCCAGTGCCTGAAAAGACAGTAAAGCTCATTTAGAGCAGTGCCAACATAATATTCGTAGGATATAACGTATGTGAAGGAGGGCGGAGATTTGTTATACTTTAAATGCTTTATTTTCATGAACGGCGTGAAATTCGTTCCTTACTGAAGCACTGACCAATTAAAACAGAAACGAATGTGCATAGATATTGGAACTAAAATTCTGGAACGACATTGGCGCTCCCGGCATATTTTTGAGGACCTTTTTTGTTTTCTATGATATGTGCACGACTCTACCACGGTAAAGTACTCTATGCGAACTTACAGCAGTTGTGCTCGTGGTCATTAATTTTTGTCTTTGATAACTCGCCGCCGGACGTGATATCGAAAATACATGCATAATTTTTTATTCAAACTTCGTTTCTTTCTTGTATTGCAAATATAAGCATAAGAATTAATGTTACATTTTATTCCACAGATTCTAACTGCGAATTTTAATAAGTTGCAAAAGGTCCTGTGATTTATCAAATGCCAATGACGATAGATTGGGGGACGCAAGAAACGTGCAATACTAAGTTTTCCATTGATTAACAATTGACTACTTTGTTGTTTTGATTAAAATTTAAGCAAATTGGTCACATACAGCAGCAAGTGTGCAGGGATGCAAAGTTGTTTGTTCGCAATACACAGGTTAGAATTGGGAGCAAGTAATATGCGTGAAGTCCAAGTTTTGACACTCAAGATCATCACAGAGGCCGCATTTTTGTCGTCAAATGAACAATTTTGTACCAACTTGTTGTTCATTTCTTTCTGGAAACCATTAATATTGATTTGTATCCACAAACTTCGAACCTCGAACCACCCGGGACGAGAAAATAAGGGAAATTAGGGGGGTTCGTCCGAACCCCCGAACCCCACCCCGCCCCGGAGCCGCCAATGATAACACAAAATAACCAGCATAACCAATTGATTATTCCGTTTTAATTATTTAATTCCAAAGACAGAGCATATGCAACATAACACTACAATTTGTACATGACACACGTATAGGAGAATAGAGATAGTAGTCAAAAGAGTGACTGGTAACAAAAAGTAACAGAGCACTTCTATATACATAATTATAACAATTACATTTAAAATTCAAATAAAAAATTAACTATAATAAATAATGCAAATACATTTGACAATAACCAATAATAAATTCTGTAGCAATTCAAAACAAAATCATTTCCTTGAAACCACACTTCATTATATGCAAAGAAACAAAATAGGTTAAGTTTACAAACACACTATTATAGTCACATTCTTCCTTGAAACAATGTAAAAAATAAGCACTGTTATACAGATACACTAGCTGGAAAGCACTTATGTATTGTTGTACTGGTTACTCAGAACTGTTAACTGTCAGTCAACAGTAAATTGAACACATATGGTTACAGCTAGTAAACTGTAACATTACTACACATAACTGGAAAGCACTTTATAAACTCCTAGACAAACAAGTCTGTTACACTAGAGTAGAACACACTAATGTGTTGTCTCAGATGAGGCTGTCTGAACCTGTCTGGGAAGCTGAATCTGACTGCTGGGAACCTGCACTACCAAACCCACTGGACGAGGATCACTCAGACAAGGAACGCTTCAGGACCAAACTTGAAGAAACCATCATGGGGACTAGGCACTGTGAGGTAGTGGTGGGGTGTAAGCCCTGTTGGGAGAGAGAAGGGTAATGACTCTTCAATGCAGGAGTTACATTATCTGTCTGACAATAGGCTGTAAACCTGAATAAACGAGGGAAACCTTTACATTAATGTTGAAGTTAATTAACAAAGACATGCTATTAAGAGCCTATATTTAACAGGTTATTGCAATAGCAGTGACTTTAATGTAAAATTTATTTTATTTTAAATTGTTCTTCACTGTAATCATAACAGATGTATAAAGAACTTGATTTCTGTTGCATCTAAATTCAATATGGCTTTATTTCCGAAGTGTAATGCTAATGAAATATATCACACTATCTCACTGATTGAAAAAGATCATTCAGAGAGCATGCTGCAACTGCTTTTTACCAAATTGAATGAAGCATGTATACCATAAAACTTCTCATAATATATAAAACCAGTTTTTCCATTTTAACATTTTTTTTTCTCAAAATATACCACTGTGGGCTCATTACAGTTTGCTCTACATGGAGCTCATTTCAAGATTTGATAACATTAAATATTTGAATGCTTCTTTGAGATGAACCTACCTGACAGGACTTCTTCGAACATGGCACGTTCCTCAGAGTGTAGCATCGTAGTCTGTGCGATGGTAGAGAGAAGACCCCACATGTCCTCTAAGTGGCCAAGTGGACAATTCAGGAAATCATACAGGCTCAATTCTTTTCCGTTGCTGGGTACATTCAGCAGAAATCCACAAAACTGATCACTCTTCTCCAAGGAGGCAAGTAAGGTAGCAGTTCGAGTCAGACCCTTCATGTACATCAAGTAGGCTCCACACAGAACATGTAACTGAAATAAAAAAGCGGAATGATGTTTAATCAAGTCTACTTTTTAAATACCCGATCATTAAGCATATAATAAACATGTAAACAATTGTCCAGTCTTCAACCTGTGTCCAGCCAACAATTGTTCAAATATACCCAGACACTCGGTACAGGCTGATATCTCTTTATTTTGTGATGCTATTCCAGCTTCTTGCTATATGAATTTATGAAGAAATTGAAATATTAGACATACATGATAACAACAACATTTTCATAACATTTTTTTATAAAAAACACTAGCTTATTTTGGGAAGAATTTGGGTGTCAATTTGTCAACCATTTCTGAATGATCTGTCAAGCTGGCACGGTATTACAGAAATATCATTTTAAAAGCTGTGAACTTTTTGTTTGAATACAAGTCTTTGAGTATTATGATGGTATGGTATGCTGTACTAACCTTAGACAAGTAGATAGAGCCGACAGCTAAGGTAAGGTCACTCTCTCCCAAGAAGGAAGCATCAGTAACTTTGTCAGTGGGAGCGTGTGCTGGCAGGTTGTCGAGGATCTGATGTACCTGGTATTGGCTCATACACACTAACTCAAATTTAAAAAATACATGATTAATTACTATAATAATTCATACCAGGGGCTGACTGTTTGAAACTTCCAAATTTTAATAGTGGTTAAAATCTAGAAAAGCAATCTATGGACAATATTTTTTATCCCTATTATGTCATTTTTTTAAGATTTACTAAATTTATCCTGTAATTTATAGGATTTATAGTATAAATTCAGTCACAGTCAAAAGGCTAACAATTATCATTTTCTGTGAAGACGGTGTGCACATATTGTTCTAAATTGAACAAAGGTTAGTTCAGTTACAAATCTCCACTTGTTTCACATCTTTCAGTGTTTGCTGTTCCCAATATTTAAAATAACATTTACCTTCTCGATATTCAGGAACAGCACAGCATGCTGGGAGCTGGTGATTACACAGTGAAGTAAAGGTTGTGAAAACATGTTGATACCGTCATTCATAAGGTCAACAAAGTTCTCCTCCAAACACAACAGTCGATGGAGGGCTGCCTGTCTGCGAGTGTCTACACTCTGTCAGAACAGATTAAGTTCTTTAACGGTTTATTGCATAAGTAAAAATAGAATACACTACAAATATTAAATTTTGAAAGATGTTTGACAGTGCAGACACACAGACAGGACTTTTTGATCTCTTTGCATAGAAATCATTCTTTAAATTTGCAATTAACAACTGAGGTCCTTTATAGGAATAGATGTTTTATTTCAAAGAATATTATATATATTCTTGATATTCTTGATGTACTGTATAAGTACTAATATTGGCGTAGGTTTTATTTTGGCTATATTGGTGGTCAGTGTCAGTTGCGCCAATATAAAACACCACCAATATAAATCCCCGTCAATTTAAAACGCCTACAATTTAATATCTGGAAGGTAGATAACTATGCTACACTAGTACATATTACGTCGCAGTGTCCTCCCTTGATGAAGAAAAATTGTTGCTTGTTTCTAAATTATTTACTTTCTTTGAAACCAGAATAAAATCCTAAACAACATGAGTGCATGAATGTGTTATTTTCTTTAGAAAAAGCCAGAAGGAGTTTGAAGCCTTACAGAATTATAGCTTTTGTTAATGTAGTTAATTAAAACGAATTTTTTAATATCTCACAGAAACACGCTTTAAAATAATTAATTAGTATTAAATCAAACTTATAATGCATCAACAAAAGGCATATAATTGGAATATCAACCAAAGCAATCAAGTACTGTATAAAGTAGCTGCGATAATGTTTTCACACTTAAAATTTAACAAAAGAATAAATGTGAGGTTTACCTTTCTTTGCCATTGTCTAACTTACGCCTTTTTTCATCAAGGGTTTTTATTTTGGCGGTCTGGCTTGTTAGCGTCAATATATTACACCGCCAACATGAAAAACTTTAAAATACGCCAAAATTTGACACCGCCAATATAAATGGCTATACAGTACTCTATTATCCAATATCTTTCTCTACTAACACACCAACATCCATATCAGCCTGTTTGGGATAAATGCCTGCCTTGAAGTTCTGCACAGTTACAACATCTTATGAACACAATATCACAATATAATTTACATAGAATATATTTACACCTTTAGCACTTGCAACTATGTTTAATCCATCATTTCAATATGATTCATGCTGCATAACTGGTGTACAAATCTTTTTTCAATTATAGTGTCAAAAACATTGCTAATTTTTAAAAAAATTTATTGGTTTTGTTAACATTGAAACAGTGTCACTGGAATCATTTTACATTGAAATCCTGCTATTGAGACCGCTCGGAACGCACAGTGAGGTGGTTAAAAACTTTAGAACCTGTGGTCTCATTATCAAGGTGGTCAGGATAAAGGGTTTAACATATTGCTAAACATTTAGACTGTTATTGGACTGATTCAATAAAGCATGCTTTTCTTATCACAGCTAGAGTAGTATTTAACCCTTAGATACACATTTTTATGCATGTGTAACAAGTGTACATGTAGATCTAGATCAGCTTGCACATCTGTCACATTTTGGTCAGAAATAACCTAACAAATCATAGAGTGAACAGTGCAGATCTATGGAGGAAAGGGTTAATAAGCAAGCACATCTATATTCCCATAGTTCTAGAAGGAGAGAGACTGAAGCAGGACTTGGATCTCAGTTTTTTTAGCATACAGAATGGTTTAAAGCTTACAATGGCAGAGTTGAGAAGAGCTCTCTTATCATCACAGATGGTGAACTCTGGGAAGGAGGGGTCATCACTGTCAGACTTTCCGGCCTTAAGAGGCGGAACCTTTATGTGGAGTGGGAGTGGCATAGTAACCTGGGCGAAGGACCTCCAGATGAACCATACTGCCACATTTCCTGGAAAGATAATTGAACAGTTATATTAGCGTCAAGATGATTTTGAAAACATACATTTAAATGGAACATCCTACTATTGCAATTCTGCATTATGAAACATTCTTATAACTGGGATGATATTTATAAATTCAACCATTGCAATTATAACCTTTCAGGGTTTCTGAAAGTTTTTTTATTATCAGAAAAATAAAGTTCCATTAACAGTTCAGTGAGCAGTTCTCTGTTATTTACACTACATATCATGTAGTGTAAATAACAGACATCCAGGTCTTGTGTAAAATGACCAATGACAAAGTCTTAAAGTCAATAACAATCCCATGTACCTAAAGCAGCATTATATGTATGCAATGTACAAGGTTTTCACATTTATTACTTACTTGATAAGCTTGGCTACACTGACAGATGTAGATCTGGACACATTCTGACCATTGACATGAATCGCACAATCGCCCTTCTGGAGCCCGGCACACTGAGCAAACGAGGATCCATCCACACGACCTTTTTTCACGGGGCACGCATCCATCACAGTGAACCTGAAACCACCATAAGCAGAGTGTTGTACAGTGAATTCCAGTCAAGTTCTGGTACGTCCTTGTTGACTGCCGGCATCTGGCGTGGTTCACGGCTCTGTATGACGGGTACTGCATGTCTGTCCTTGGTAGCAACGCAATATGCCTCTTGCGTCCCATGTCGTCAGTAAGAAGATGGTACCAGCCATTGACCTCCTGTCCACCCTGACATAAATGTCTGACACAAAAAGATGTGCAGCCCATGGACTCATGGCGGCTAAAAAGTGGATAAAATAGCATTTGTTATGATTTTAATAATAACAAGAGTGCCAAACTGACACAAAATACGCCCGTCAAAATGCTGATCATCAAAGTTGCGTAACGATCTGATGAAAATTATTCGACTTGGAGAGCAGATACCGCTAATTCAGTTTTTGGACAATTCAAGGGCCATAATTCAGGAGTGCCAGGGGGGATTCGGCAGGTTATAGAACTTGGTCGAGATATTATGCCCACCAACATATTCACCAAGTTTGATAAAGACCGGATGAAAACTCTTTGACTTAGAGAGCCGAAACAGTAATTTTGGACAATTCAAGGGCCATAATTCAGGAGTGCCTGGGGGGATTTGGCTGGTTATAGAACTTGGTCGAGATATTATGCCCACCAACATATTCATCAAGTTTGATAAAGACCAGATGAAAACTCTTTGACTTAGAGAGCGTAAACCCTTATTTTGGACAATTCAAGGGCCATAATTGAGGAGTGCCTGGGGGGATTTGGCAGGTTATAGAACTTGGTCTAGATATTATGCTCACCAACATATTCACCAATTTTGATAAAGACCAGATGAAAACTCTGACTTAGAGAGCAGAAACAGTAATTTTGGACAATTCAAGGGCCATAATTCAGGAGTGCCTGGGGGGATTTGGCTGGTTATAGAACTTGGTCAAGATATTATGCCCACCAACATATTCACCAAGTTTGATAAAGATCGGATGAAAACTCTTTGACTTAGAGAGCGGAAACCATGTGGACGCCGCCCGCCTGCCCGCCCGCCGCAGATGTTCCCATAATACGTCCCGTTTTTCAAACGGGCGTATAAAAACTAATGTGTATATAAACAGTTTGGCACACCTTGGACAGTCAGAACAAGTCCATGGGTGAAAGTGAGGAATTATAAAAATCATTAAATTTTGTCAAAGGGAAATTATAGAAAATTTACTGTTTAAGAACACTGAATTTCAGACATAATCCTGTAAACTTGTTGTTTAAGTCTTAATAACAATATAAACCAATTCAGTTGCCATTGATACTTAAACCAACGAGTTGTTTTGTAATTAAGGCTTTTATTGTGTGGGCAAACAATTTAGATCCAGATCAGCTGGTGCATCTTTGCCATCTGTTCAGGATCTAACCTGTTCACTTTTAGATTCATTAGATAATTTCTAACCAGGAGGTAAACATGCATGCATGTCCTTGTTGATCTGGATCTAAACGTGTCATCCATGTGATAAAAGATAATAATATGGAGTACATGGTTTATTAATATGCTGCTGTTGTGAAGTAATCAAAATCAAGACCATAACAGAATTATAGTGAAAGACCTGTTAAAATGTCTTAGACTGAACGTTGTTGCCTATTTAAAATGCTAATGAATAACATGAAGTACTGGGCTTTCTACCATATTCAGCATAAATATGCAGTGGTTTTGGTCTACTAGGTAGCCTAACTGTACTATAAACAGGAGACATAACTCACCCCAAGTGATCTTTGTGGTAGACAGTCATCAGCAGACGACTAGGTAGACCAAACTGTACTATAAACAGGAGACATAACTCACTTTGAGTGATCTTTGTGGTAGACAGTCATCAGCAGATGACTAGGTAGACCAAACTGTACTATAAACAGGAGATATAACTCACCCTGAGTGATCTTTGTGGTAGACAGTCATCAGCAGACGCTTGTGGACATCCTCCTCTCCAACCTCACTGTAACAAACAACAACACCTGCTAGGAGATTCCTTACAATAAACCAAATAAGTAACAAATAGTTATAGAACACAAATACTCAATATATAAACACTTTTTAATCATGTGCAACCAGTGTAGATCCAGACCAGCTAGCACATGTGTGCCATTAGACCTAGATCTGCACTGGTCATGTCTTCAGAAATGATACCTAATCATATTAAAAGCTAACAGTGTAGATCCTGATCACATGGCACAGACGTTCCACTGATGTGGATCTTCACTGTTCAGCCATGCAGGTGTATCTAAGGGGTAAAGGGTTAACTCTGAAATTTCCAACTTGAACTTTATGTATTCTTATGTCTTTTTGGTATTTCAAAAGTAAACTAATATATGTCTTGGAAAACGTAATTGTGTTTTTCTCAGATATGATCTATTACATATTCAGTTTTCATTATTCAAACACACTATACTGACAAGATAAACAACTTTTTGCTTTTTTATTTTAATTTTCCCAGAATAGTGATGCTGTATTGTCAAAGATGCATATTGCTTTTCCTTATGAATTTAAACCAATCTAAAATACCTAAACTGCCTTATTGTCAAATTTGTGATACAGTCCGCACATCTTTGTCCAATGACAATGGTTTACAAGTCCATTAACCCTTTCCTCCTATATATTGTGGGAAAACAGTGCAGATTCAGATCAGTGGGCACATCCATGCCACCGGATCAGGATCTGCACTGTTTGCTTTCTGACCAATCTGCAAGCAGTCATATCTGCAATTCAGATCTGCACTGGTTGCATCTTGGCCAGAAATGACCAAATGAATCTATAAGCAAACAGTGAAGATCTAGATCAGATGGCATGGGTGTGCTGACTGATCTGGATCTACACATGCAATAAAGGTGTATCTATGAATTAAAAGTTTCTAAGAGATGTATTGACACTGGCAACCACATTAGTGACACCTAAATTGTATTAAACTTGCAAGTGCTATGCACAACACCTGTCACAAATGAGACCAGTGTAGACCGAGACCAGCCAGTGCATTTGGCAGTCGCTTCACTGTTCAATAATACTTGCTGAAATACTTGCTCAGTAAATTAATTTCTGAAAAACATAATTTATTGACAACGACTAGACTGGCTAAACCATAATTATGTATGTCCGATATAACCTAAACAATGAAAAAGCAAACAGTGCTGATCCTGATCCGATGGTTGCATATTGATCTGGAACTACACTGTTGGCACTAAGCCATTTCAAGAGTAAATATGACGGAAAAGTGAAATTGACGTAAAGGAGTGATTCATCACATCAGGTTAATTAACTAGAATGTGTGCTCAGACACTGATGCCCCCACTGCTACAACAACATTTGTAACAAAGGGCCATAACTCTGGCAAAAATGGTCGCAGGAAAACATCTTTTCTTAATGATAATCTTCACAACCTGCTAAATCATCTATGCAAGTTTGAATGAAATCTGCCAAATAGTTAATGAGGAGTTGATGCCACAAGATTTGGGGATGTACGCACGGACAGATGGATGGACTGCTGAGTGCAACTCTATATGCCTCCCACTTGGTAGGGGCATAAAAAACTTATTAGCCCCCATAAAAAACTTATGAAGTCAAAAGACAACAATGACAACTTTGGGCCACTGCATACCCAACTTATTTCTTACAACCTCTCTATAAAGACCACCTCAGGGACTGGATTAACTGTTCTTGCATACCAGATCAGGTCATCCGGTGTTTTCACCCGTGTAGGAAATTTCGATCCTACACCCACCCCCGTGTAGAATGAGTCACGTGAGTGACGTCACGTCTTCAAGTATCTGACGTAATATATTCAAGTTAGTGACGTCATTGTAAAAAAGGGTTTACGTAAATGTCAATATTTGAACATAAGGAAAATAAATTAGTTTGTCTACATACACAGAAATGTTATAAATAAAAAAAAGGTATGCAAGAAAAAGTATCTTGCACGAGACATTCGGTAAAGATAGAAAAATCTGTCACCTCGGGTGAACTGTTTTGGCGGGAACTCGGCAGAGCCTCGTTCCCGCAAAACAGTTAACCCTCGGTGACAGTTTTTCCATCTTCACCTCACACTCATGCATGATACTTATAGTCTGTACAATAAGCAATTTGACAATAATTTTTATTTGGAAAAAAACACTACTTTTTTTATTACACATTATCATATAAAGTATCATTGATTTTCTCACATCAGTAAAATCCTATATGAACATTTATCTATGGAAACTTTTTAAAATACTTTTATAACTATTTTTTAAAACTATCTCAAATATGAACCAGATGGGTGTTCAGTTTAACACTTGTGTCGCCCCCGGGTACTATGTCAGAATAAAAATACAAGTACAAAAAAGGGGCATAACTCTATCTCTATAAGATATACATTGATATTGCATTGTATGATATTATCATACATTAAATCAAGTAAATTTGAATGTATTCAGTAAATGACCAAGATTATACAAATCAATATAACTATAATATGGTAACAAGAGGTGTTTGTCAAACACAAATGCCCCCCCTGACGTGCAAGTGATATCTATTAGCATTGAATTTAAATTTTTGGAAATTTAGAGACTTTTGTAAGCTTTAGCAATGAAGGGTACCAGTCATGAAAGCAATTTACAAGACGGTGGAACTCCTATATATCAATAACCAGGTCATCCAATGAGAGGATTACATTTACCTCGACAAACATAAGCGCGTGTAGATTAACCTAGTCTAACACAAAGGATTTTATTGTAATTTAAATCAAATATTCGCTATTGGCGGAGATATAGTAGCTCTAGTGTTATGTCAATTCCGGTAATGTGCAGGCTTTAGTGACCATCCATACGAAACCAAAGCATTTAATAAACACAAGTGAGTGATAATCAGTGCCTATTTATGACACAGCATATATTGAAATAGTTTAAAATTAATGTTATGGATCATTAATATATATCTTTACTTGAAATTGTCATGGGGAAAAATAATCACAACTTTACACTGAGAAGTATTTTATTTTATTATACAAATAAACATAAAAACGTTGTCTAGTTATTGATCGAACAAGGTTTTTTGTTGTCAAGGCCACCGTGACCTTGACCTTTGACCTACTGACCCCAAAACCAATAGGGGTCTTCTACTGGTCACGACCAACTTCCACACCAAATATGAGGTCTGTATCACAAAGCGTTGTCTAGTTATTGATCGGACAACGTTTTTGTATGCAAAGGCCACTGTGACCTTGACCTTTGACCTACTGATCCTAAAATCAATAGGGTTCTTCTATTGGTCATGACCAACCTCCACACCAAATATGAGGACTGTATCACAAAGCGTTGTCTAGTTATTGATTGGACAAGGTTTTTGTGGTCAAGGCCACTGTGACCTTGACCTTTGACCTACTGACCCCAAAATCAATAGGGGTCTTCTACTGGTCATGACCAACCTCCACACCAAATATGAGGACTGTATCACAAAGCGTTGTCTAGTTATTGATCGGACAAGGTTTTTGTGGTCAAGGCCACTGTGACCTTGACCTTTGACCTACTGACCCCAAAATCAATAGGGGTCTTCTACTGGTCATGACCAACCTCCACACCAAATATGAGGACTGTATCACAAAGCGTTGTCTAGTTATTGATCGGACAAGGTTTTTGTGGTCAAGGCCACTGTGACCTTGACCTTTGACCTACTGACCCCAAAATCAATAGGGGTCTTCTACTGGTCATGACCAACCTCCACACCAAATATGAGGACTGTATTACAAAGCGTTGTCTAGTTATTGATCGGACAAGGTTTTTGTGGTCAAGGCCACTGTGACCTTGACCTTTGACCTACTGACCCCAAAATCAATAGGGGTCTTCTACTGGTCATGACCAACCTCCACACCAAATATAAGGACTGTATCACAAAGCGTTGTCTAGTTATTGATCGGACAAGATGTGGTCTACGGACCGACATACCGACCGACATACCGACCGACCGACATACCGACCGACCGACATGTGCAAAGCAATATACCCCCGCTTCTTCGAAGGGGGGCATAAATATCATTTATCAGGAAGTATTTGAAGAATCATATTTAAATTAACCCTTTCCTAGATATATATGCATTTGTGCGGATGTGCCCGCTGATCTGGATCTAAACTGTTCGCCCTAGCAATAAAGGTGTATCTACGCAGGAAAGGGTTAACTTATAAGATAAAAAAAGATTCAAATATCAGTACACATCATACATTAATTTAAATACCAGGTTATTATAATGTAAAACATCATTCATCCAAAACTTTCTGAAGATCCAGAGCAGACACAGCCAACTGATCTGGATCTACACTGGTTGCACACACACAATAAAACTTGTACATATGGAGCAAAGGGTTAATTATGAGTAACAATTCAACAGAAAATCACTGAGCTACTTACTGAACAATGCTCTAGTGGTGGTTCCCTGTGTGGGTGGAGCACACTGATCCAGGCCTGGCTCCTGCTAGCTGCTCTGTAACACAGCACATGATACCTCAACATCTGATGTGTTCTTCAATCCTTTACTTAACATGGGATATCGCTTTTATCACATGAGCAACAATTGTAGATCCAGATCAGCAAGCACATAAGTGCTGTTTGATCAAACCTACACTGTTTGCTTTTGGATTCACTACATTATTTCTGACTAATAAGTGAATGTATAGATCCAGATCAGACATTACAGATGTGTTGGCTGATCTGGATCTACACAAGATGTTCATGTGATAAAATATTTATCCAGGAAGAAAAGGTTAAATTTTACTTGGAATATACAAAAATTTCTTAAGTGTTTATTTGCATATCTTTAAGAGCAATTTTGTATACAAAATGCAAATTATCAGGAGCAATAATTATTATTTGCAATTAATATTTTAACACATTAAACTGTCAAAATAAAATGTGTGGATTAAATTAAGTATTTAATACTGTGGTCTCAACTTTTTTTGTAAGGATTTAATTTTCATGTATTTAACAAAATAATACAATTGTGGAAATTCATAAAACCTGCACATGCGTCATTTGTGTTTATTCACAAATATTCATCCCTGTATAGTTCAACAATTCTATACAAGTGTTCTTTCTATACAACAAGGATACATGTCAGCATCACAACATGGCTGTTGCCATCTGTTTATTTTAAATTTGCTGTCTATTTTAAATCTGCAATCTGTTTGTTTAGAAGTTTGCATGACTTACATTCACATGAAGACGGAAAAAACAATGTCATCTTGTGCAGTATCCACAGACTCACTCCTTCAAAGTAAAGAGTATAAAGGGAGCTCATCACTGGTAGTGGGAATTGTCCTTGTAGCAGTTGTTTCTCTTGTTTTCACTTTCAAGGGAGCTTATCATTGGTAGTAGGACATGTCCTTGTAGCAGTTGTTTTCCCTTGTTTCCATTTATAAGTCCATAAAACCTGTGGACTTCCACTGGCATTCTGACACATATTTAGAGTACCTGAAAAGAAATAAGATATATTTGCATTTTAAATGTATTGATGAGGTAAAGAGTGGGAATGTTAAGGTGTTGAAGCTTATTGTTCAAGCAGTCTATTGACTATGAATAAAAATGTTCAAGTCCGCTTGTTGGTGGTGGCAGAAGTTTGAATAATTGTAACCTAAACAGATAACAGTTGAATTAGATGCTTGGTCCTATATCAGGATGAATTTTTTTTCAAATATCAAAATTTATTATTAAAACTGTAGAAGACCTGTACACAAAGCTAATGTGATGTGATATATTCTTACATAGACAAGGTATTAAAAGTGGCATTTCGTTTGCTTTTCAAAATATTGCTTAATGTGTGCAAATTTAAACATTCATTAGAGAGTTGTTTGGTTTCTTGACTGGGTACGTTGGTTTTCTTGCAGGTCTGGATGTGATATTTGCAGGCATTCATCAACAGCAATATATTAATCTTATTTATGGACATATCTTAGCGGTAAAATAACATAGGTCACATAATTTTATGGAAATAATTTTGAGTTAAAAAAACATTTGACCTAACTACACAATAAAGTTTCAATGTCAAAAATGCATATAATTTTCATGACGGTAATCTGAACATTTTATATCCGATTCATCATATGGCAGTAGATCAATGAAAACAACTTTTCTATTCACAGTCAGATGTAAGCGAATATTATTAACAGTTGTACAGAAGGCATTTTGGGGATCATTGTGGAAGAGGAACTAGCGAGCCTGTAAGAACGTTGTAATCAAAACTTGAAAACTGGAAAAGAAGGAATCAATGTGAGATTATTACATGTATATAGCGTTCATACCGAGTTTTTTTTGGCAATTGTCTGCGATACCACGGTATCTACACTTCGTGCGCTGCACTTTCACGGTGCTCACACTGCCCTAACGGGGTGATGAAGACCATCGTTTGCATACTGCAGCTTATGCATGAACCGAAGGTAGTGATTAAGATTGTTTGCATTTGTCCGTGACAGATCCGTTCATTGTAAAAAAGTGAAGTATGCATATTAGGAATTGGCACATTCAGAATGACACTTCCTCCCCACACAGCCAAAACAAAGAGAAAGAAGGAGTATGGTTTAAAGTGCTGTTAAATTAAATAACAATCTGTTCAAGTGCTGAAGACATCTCAGTGAACACCGTACAATCTCCCTGCATGCACAACCGACAAACACATCGACAAGCACCGTCGTGTCCGTGCACAAAGCAGAGATCCAGTGGGTTGCAGAGCAATCAAATGCACTCATATAATAACACCGAGCGACGGTATTACAAGTGTGTGCCATCGTTCCGCGATCTTTGCAATCCGAACGCCTCGTCACTACGTTAGTTCAGCGATCCTTGTGGTCGTAGGTGTAGTTCACTCAATTATAATTACTTTATAGATCATTGCATTTCACTCATTTTTTTCTTAATTTTGCTTTCTTTAGGAACAGAAACGAATGAGGGAGTCAAAACCACAATATTTAAAAAACATCACAAAAAGTTATCCATTAAACAAAATATATGTAAAATGCCATTCAGCCGTAAAACCAGGATAGGAATTTATATAAGCACTCCACGAGGGCTTGTTTTCCAATCCATTATGTAATAATTATATACATATGAATTATTGTTTGAATATTTATTATATTTACATGAAATAAATATTGTTTAAACCAAGTGTCAAAGTGCGAGATTTACATCAGACAATGTACCCATTGGAACAGTTAAGCCAGTCCCTTAAGGAGGACGTCTCCTTCTACCCAAACATCGGAGAAAACATATATTACAGACTGAATCCTGCTCTTGCAGCAGGAACTAGTTATTTGAAGTCTGTTTTATCGCCCAGGAAAGCATTTGTTACCGACAAACAAACGCCCGAAAAAAATTTACACTATCACAGATGCTGCTGACAGATCTGTTCATGAGGTGAACAGATACCAATTAAAACGGGCATACATGTTTATTGTTTTATCAATCAAATGATTAAACAATTCTTTGTTTTTATTTTTGATCGGTCTTAGATTCTGCATAGATGAAAATTTTGAAATTGGCCCACGATTTTGCAATCGGCCCACGATTTGGAAATCGGCCCAAGATAAGGGAGCCACCCATGATCTGAGTCCTACATATATATTAACTAACCGGATAATAATGAACTTCGTTATTGTACGTGAAATGCAAACTAAAATAAGAAAAGCTGGTGTCAGTACACAATGAAGCAGTATATTGACCCAAATACTGACCAGGTCAGTTTTAACCCCTTTATTCTATATATTCACATTTAGCCCAACAGTGTAGATCTAGAACAACAAACATATAATTATGTGCCATCTGATCATAATGTACACTGTTTGCATTAAAATTCATTCAGTTATTTATGACCAAGCTGTGACCAGTGTAGATCCAGATCAATAGCATGGATGTGCAACCTGATCTGATCTACACTGGTCACACATGTGAAAAAATCTGTTTATATGAAGTAAAGGGTTAATTTATACCTGTTCCAGTCTTTGTAGCACTGCCTTTTTTCACTAAGATCAATCACACCACCTTCCTCTATCAGCACATGATGACGTCTGCAACAGTAAACCAGCTGCCTCAATGAACCCAGAGGGCGCCACATAAAGGTTTCTAAGGATGAGCCGATACTGGATGTTCTCAGTAATCATTAGAAATTCTGTCTGCCATCACATTGTTTCTTGCCATGATGTACTTGCCATCTATTGTCTGCCATCACATTGTTTCTTGCCATGATGTACTTGCCATCTATTGTCTGCCATCACATTGTTTCTTGCCATGATGTACTTGCCATCTATTGTGCTGCCCTGTTAATAGTAAATGTGAGTCACATAAATGTGTCCCTGACTTGTATTGTTTTTGCTATATTTACAAAGAATCCCTACATTTATGCTATCATTAAAACATTCATCTTATACCTTTACTGTATAGCTGTTATTCCATGTGCAAACAGAGTAGATCCAGATCAGCTAGCACATTCATCCCCTCTCATCAGGATCTACACTGTTAAGACATATTCAAATTGGCTGTTTAAGACAGGTAGTTGATGAATGCAGGTGGCTTCGAAGGCAAGTTCAACTGTATTATGTCCATATAGAGCAAATGTAACACATAGATACTTGTGGTTGGGCCAACACCAAACAGACACATCTGTTGCAGACTGATAGGAGTCTACAAAAGTTACAAATTCAAGTATAACTGGCTCCAGCATGTTATGAAATCAGATGATTCCTTATAATTAATAAAATAGAAACCAGTCTCAAACTCTCAAACTGGTCTGAAGATTATAAAACTGAGATGTGAAACCAGTCTCAAATCTCAAGCATCTGATTGGCTGAAATGGAGACAGGTCAGTTTTATAATCTTTGGGTCTTGTCTCCATTCTAAGTACCGGTATTATAATTATTTGTGTCCAGATTTTTATATCAGTCCCTGATAAATATGTCACAACAGATAAAAATGGAACTTTAAAAGCCACAAAACACAAAAATACCAAAATACTGCTTGGTTTGATTGAGCCTGTACATGGGCAGACATGGAAATGCAAATTACTGCCCATGCCACCTAATCCCTGGTTAAGCTCTACTCAATATTTAAAACAACATTTATATTCAGGGGTTAAAAACACACAGGGCTGAAGGTTATAAACCTGAGTTTGGAAACCAGTCTCAAATCTCAAGGATCTGATTGGCTGAAATAGCGACTGGTCGCCATTTCAGCCAATCAGATGCTTGAGATTTGAGACTGGTTTCCATGCTCAGTTTTATAACCTTGGGGCCAGAGTAAACATTGAACATGATACTATTTTTCCTATTTCACACTTCCCAAGAGACGTCAATATCATTTATCTCATTATGCCACCTTCCATACTGTAACATGTGCACTGTAACTTACAGTGTTGCCCGACCAATTTCATATTTTTATCAACATGTTTGCAAGATATAAAAAAAATGTTACCCTTCTTTTCTTTATCCTTTGAGTAAATATGTCTTGTACTCAACAGCCTTCAAAGATGGGAACTAAAAACAAAAAATATCCAACTTACCTGTGCTTTTCCTGTTCTCTTCAGGTCTACTGTAGACTTGATCAGGGTTATTTCGATGTTACCACCAATAGTACCACAGATTGTATTGTCTGAGTAGACCCACTTCACCTTGAAAGTCATCTCTAACAAACCACTTTCATACACTACAGCATGATGAACTGGGTAATATAGGTCTATGGCTCTGTTCAGGAAAAAACAATAGAAACATGTTCATTTTCTAAGAGAAACTCTCAATAAGAATTTAAAAGTAAAATGCAGTACCAGTACTTAAGTCTGTACTGAAAAAAGTATTATTTCTGAACAAATACCATGTACTTCATTTCACCCTTTACTCCACAAATATGACTTTTGTTTAGATCCAGATAAGCTAGCACATCTGTGGTGTCTGATCAGGATCTACATTGTTTGCTTTCCAATTCATTAAGTCGTTTCTCACTATGAAGCAAACAGTATAGATCCTGTCCTGATGGCACAGATGTACCGGCTGATATGGATCTACACGTTTTGCATGTAATAAACTGGTTTATATGGAAAGAAGAATTAAAAACAGAAAAAAACATCGCCACTCGCCGAAAACCAGGTTTTCATTTAATACTTGTATTTGATATCAATAGATAAGAGCTAACTCAAGTTATTATGCAGAAATTAAATTTCCATGACCATGACCTTTATCAAAGAGGAGCAATCCCGAGGTGCGTCTTGGTATAAGCTATCCACACACCAAGTTTGGTGTCAAATAGGTCAAAGAAAACTGAAGTTATTACATGGAAACTGATTTTCTATTTTAAGCAACAAGCAACAGTGACCTTGACCTTGATCAAAGACACATGCGAAGCAATTCCAAGTTGCATCCCATTAAGGCTTTCCACACACTAAGTTTGGTGTCAATAGGTCAAAGCAAGCTCAAGTCATTTAGCAGAAACTGAATTTCTTTTTTAAGCAACAGAGACCTTGACCTTGATCACAGACATCAAGGTAGAAATCTCAAGTTGTGTCTTGATATAAGCTATCCACATACCAAGTTTGGTGTTGATAGGTCACAGCTTACTCAAATAATTATGTGGAACCTGAATTTCTCTTTTTGGAACAGTGATCTTGACCTTGATCACAGACACCAGGTAGCAATCCTGAGAAGCATCTTGATATAAGCTACCGACACACCAAACTCTGGCATAAATCGTCCAAAGCAAACTCGAGTTATTGAGCAGAAACTGAATTTCTATTTTTAGCAACAGTGACCTGTGATGTCTGACAACTATGTTAAGTTTCAAAGCTGTACCTTGAACAGTTACTGAGAAAAAGACAACTTTAACAAACTAGATGGGTGTTCAGTTGAACAGTGTCGCCCTCTGGTGCTATGTCGGGATAAAAATGCAAGTACAAAAAGGGGCATAACTCCATCAAATGTGACCTTGACCTTGAGAATTCGGCATCATCTCGAGCGTGTTGTCATAAGCAATATAATTTGAAAGTTTGATAAAGAAATATTAAGAAATGGCAAAATTATAGCCAACGTTAAGTTTTCGTGATGGACGGACGGACGGACAAAGCGGTCCCTATGTATCACCATTTCTTCGAAAGGGCGACACGAAAACTTAACCAAAATTCTAAGTGAAAAAGGGGCATAACTTTGGCAAAATACAGTCAGGGCTTGTCCTGATTATTAGTATTGTCATGTCAGATAACTAGGTTAAGTTTCAAAGCTCTACCTTGAACGGTTACTGAGAAAAATACAACTTTAACAAAAAACTTAACCAAATGTTGTTGCCCACCCACCCGCCTGCCCAACGACATACCCCAATCTAATAAGCAGGATTTTTTTTTAAGAAAACCTGGTTAATGACTAATAATAAATTCCAACACACCAATTCATTAATTAGCAACTATTTAACCCTTTCCTTCATATATACGCATTTTTATGCATGTGCGACCAGTATAGATCCACATCCATGCCATCTGATCAGGATCTGCACTGGTCGCTTTTTGGTCTGAAATATCCTAATAACTAATAAATCATATAGCGAACAGTGCAGATCCTGATCAGACGGCATGGATGTGCTGGCTGATCTGGATCTACACTGTTCGCCCATGCAATAAAGATGTGTCTATTGGGAGGAAAGGGATAATCTCCTAATTATGGTTACAACAGGCTGTCAATTGATCTTTCTTCAAAAAGTAGGAAAAAAATAGGAACCATTTTGACAAAAAGTAGGAGAAAAGTAGGAATACATGTTATTAACAGTCTATCCAGAGTTGGGACTTCACTCTTTCTGTTACACATTATATGCATCATGGTCATCCAGCTGAGGCCCCAACACATTTCAGACTTCCACTGGTAACTTAGAGTGTTGTCTATGTCGAGTCAGTATGGGTCAATGGGGCCTCATCTTAGTGAATATAAACAGAACTACAGTAATAACATGGGTTTAGTCTTCCTTCTATTATGAGAGATGTTCAAAAAGTAATGCAAATGCAGTTTTATTGCAGAAAAATATCGGTTTTTAACTTTTTAAGTGTTTAAAGTTATACCTAGATCAGACCTCTTAGCAGGCCTAAACAAAATAGACTGTGTCCTGGGGACACTGACACTCTAAATGCAACAAAGGGCCAGAACTGTGGTAAAACTGGTAGCAGGAAAAACATTTTCTTTACGATCATCTTCACATCCTGCTCAATCAATCATTGCAAGTTGGAAAGAATTCTGTCCGAAGGTTAATGAGGAGTCTATGCCACAAAATGTGATAATATACTTTAATATACTTTAAATTTTCGTTTATGGAATAGTTCACATTTCATTAATATCTTCAAAAATGCAATTTTTACTTTTAAATTACAACTTTTGATTTGATTTGTAACCAAAACAACTTTTAAGTGTACATTTATGGAAAAGTTCACATTTCACTAATTACTACACATACATCTTTCAGTGTGTTCAAAAACCTGGAAAGTGTGTTGATGAGATGTGGTATCGTCAAACAGCCAAGTGTAGAAGCTAAGCTGTCACCTAGAGTTGTGTGGTGTGCAGAAGTTCTCATTGATTACTGTCAATTTCTTAGAGCTGGTGTCCTTATGTCATAACACAATACCAGCACCACCACATTTGTGCCCTGATCCACCATTGGCTTATACCTTGCCAGAGTAGGTAGCATGGTTGAACATCAATACACAGCCACCAGAACCTCCACCTCCCTGGCAGTGTGGATCTGAGCGTCTTAAATTAAAGCAAGTAGAAAGGTTAGGCCATCAGACCTAAAGGTTACAGTTGCAAGCAGCATAAGCAGACAACATCTTAACAGTATAAGGATTGTAGAAGGTTGATTAAAAACTTGCACCTTAATAACCAGCTTATACCTTTAATTCAGTATTAAGAATAATGAAAGCTGTTAACCCTTTACTCTTTATATACTGCCCGTCAAATTTACACTTTCAAACAAAATTTGTATTTGAATGTTTGAGAAAGTGGCAGCCAATTCGTAATGGAGGTTAAATTTCCATGAAAATATGCTTTTTAACAGGAGTACAGTGCTCTTTATCTGATCAAAATCAGTCCAGTAATTATTGAGAAATAAGCAGACATTTACCTGAGTGAGTGACTTTGTGTGTGCAAGATATCCAAAAAGTTATGTGGTATAGCCACCCTGATATATATCGTCTGATCAGGATCTACACTGTTCACTTCTTAGTGAAATGATATTATAAATCAAAAGGTGAACAGTGTAGATCCTGATCTGAGGGTATGGATATCTACACTTTTTCCCATGGGATAACAGCAGTCTACATTTTAATCAAAGAATTCAAGTTTTGCTCACCCCTGGTTCGAGCCACTGTAGTATTAGCAGATGTGATAGTTGCTGTTGCCACGATGGTCATTGCTGTTGCTAGGGTGATCATTGCTGTAACCATGGTGGTAGTTGCTGTTGCCGCGGTGGTCATTGCTGTTGCTAGGGGGTCATTGCTGTAACCATGGTGGTAGTTGCTGTTGCCATGGTGGTCATTGCTGTTGCTAGGGTGGTCATTGCTGTAACTATGGTGGTAGTTGCTGCTGCCATGGTGGTCAATGCTGTTGCTAGTTGGGTCATTGCTGTAACCATGGTGGTAGTTGCTGTTGCCATGGTGGTCAATGCTGTTGCCAAGGTGGTCAATGCTGTTGCCATGGTGGTCTTTGCTGTTGCTATGGTGGTAAGTCTGTGTAGCCATAGTGATAGTTGTAGTGGCAGCAGTCGTCCAGATTCCAAGGGAACCACCTAGGGCTGATATTGTTCCATCACCAGACAGGGTGTTCACGTCACAAAGAACACTTCCTCTTGCACCTCCGCCGGCCCTAGGCCCACCACTGTTGCCACCCATGCCATCCAGCAGTAAACTATCAACATACAGTTCTTTCACTCCACCTTTAAGTAAAATGTACACCTTGTTGTAAATTCTTGGTATTAATCAAAACTGGCATAGTTCTTTTGGACATACAATAATACTTAAAGTTCAATGACTGTATACCAAATTGAATAAGGAAATAAATGTTTTGTAGCAACAATTCAATTTATCTATGCATCAAAAGTCATGTTGTTATGTCAACAATATGTTGTGCCTGTAGCCTTATTCTTTGATTTTACCCAAATGGGACACCATAACTAAGTATATTAGCTGTTTCATGTTTCTTACAATACAAAACATTATACCTCCGGCATAAGTACCAACACTGTTCTGGGATATATTCTTTGGTGCATGGTAGCTAGCATTTATCAAACTGGCAGAGTCAATCTGGATCTTTCCACCAGATGCATCAACCTTCATCCACGGGGCCTGAAAAATCAGATAGTTCATTGTCATTATTGTCAATATTAACATAATGTACAAAATGTTTGCATCATCACTGTAGTCACATTTGAGTTAACAAAAGCTTAGAAAGTCAGTCAAACTGAACTAATAACCCTTTACTCCATAGACCAGACTTTCATCATATGAGCAAACAGTGTAGATCCAGATCTGCTGGCACATCTGTGCTGTCTGATCAGGATCTACACTGTTTGCTGTTAGATTCATTATGGTTATTTCTGACCGCAAAGCAAAGCGTGTAAATCCCAATCAGACATCATGGATGTGCTGACAAATCTGGATCTACACTAATTCCCCATGCAAAAAAAGTCATATCTATGGAGTAAATGGTTAAAGAGCTTAAAGACACCTACTTCAATGATTGCTCTGTCATGTAATCTTAATTCATCAGCAATCTCCAGGATGAGAGACCATGTAAACTCATTCACATGTGAAGATGACATTTTGCCACGGTGTCCATCTGTACTTTATCAAAGACAAATATCAGTTTACTGTAACCGGCTGTGAAACCCTGAAATATAAGAAAGGTGACTGAAAGTTGTTTTCTGTGAGCAGGGCTTTTTCAGGGGTATTTGGGAAAAAGGCCCCTGCACAAATTGGGAATTTTTTTACACGGTATACACTGGTTTTAAGGAATGTAGGTTTCACATATCACTGATCAAATGTAAACAAACTAATTTTGTAATTTGAAAAGTCCTTTGATTATATGGATTCTCTTGTTTGTTTCTGTTTTATAGGCAAAAAAGTTATTTCTCTTGAAATAGGAATTTTTTTCTTGAAATTGGGAAAAATGGTCCCTATTTTGGCATTGGGAATGGGGCCCATTATCGGCCACATGAGACTAGCTGAAAAAGCCCTGGTGAGTCCAGAAAAAATCTGAAAGAGTACGTACCCCATGTATAATAATGAATTCACAGAATATGAAACATTAACTATATTAAAACCCTTCACTCCATTCACACATCTGTGCCATCTGATCAGGATCTACACTGTTTGCTGTTAGATTCTTCAGATTATTTCTGACCAACAAGTGACCAGTGTAGATCCAGATCAGACAGTATAATTGTGCCACTTGATCTGGATTTTCACTGATTGATGTGATTGATGTTAGATTCATTAGATTACTTGATCAAGAAGTGAACAGTTTAGATCCAGAACAGAAAGTATGGTTGTACCAGCTGATCATAAAACCCATATCTATAAGGCACATCTATAAGGTAAAGGGTTAATTGGTACATCATTAATACAGAATATTATAGGTCAACAGAAATGCCTACTTGAACGGCCTGATCACTTGTGTGGAATTTTCATACTGTCTATGACACATTTTCTAGACTATACTTAGTTGACAGACCCAGAATAAATCAGTTACTATGACAATTATTTTCTAACTTAAATTTTCCCCCATTGATAACTTCGTCTTTTTCACCATCAATCTATGTCTGTATAGACCATATATTTGAAGAAAAGTTCTGAAAAAGTATAATATTTAGAATAAGGGGGGCGGGGCGGCTTGATTAAACGATCATGATTGTTAGCTAACAAAAACTAGCTGATTGTTTCATCTTGTCATAGTCATCACCTCTGCACTGTAAGTAAGTGTGTAAACTTTCATGTCAATGCTCTTTGTAGAAATGGAGAAAATATCGGATTTGTCAAAAAGTTTAACCAGACAGACTACGTAAGATATGGACGTAAGATATGGACAAACAAACCGAAAGTTCAATTACTAGATGCTGGGGGCATAAAAACACACTAATGTCATACCTTTACTTTAAACCGCCTATAAACAAAGACCACCTAAAGATAGAGACCATCATTTTGTTTGTCACACTAATTTAAAGAACAAATTAACCCGAGAACAATGCCATGCCTTCTGATCAGGATCTATACTGTTCACTTTTTAATTTGTTATGTTATCTCTGACCAAAATGCAACCAGTGCAGATCCTGATCAGACGACACAGATAACACATCTACACTGGTCACACGTGTAAAAATGTGTATTTATGAAGGTTTCACAAGGCAAATTAATTGCCATATTGATGAATTAAATATTCATAACTTTATTTTATGTCCTTTATAACTGTAAAATTTTAAAGGAATACGTTCGGCTGGTTATAACATTTGTTTAAATGATAAAACATATTTTGAATAACACAATTTTCGTAATCAATCGATGACGACGAATATGATAATTGTAAAACTTATTTTTAATTACACTGACAATCGTTTTTTTCAAGCGTAGGATGAGCGCGGCCATTGTTGACATCTCGTTGTCTCGCGAGAGATAAAAAACGAGGCGTGACGTCATTTACACACTTCCCTTTCATTTTAAATACACGCAGAGATGAAAGCAGGCAAAATTAATTATATGAAAACATTGCTATTTGCGGGAAAATATTGCAAAGTAGCATAAATAGGAACATTTCACGTTATATTTTTAGTGTATTGTGTGTTCTTACCTTCGTATCTTACATTTTGCTCAAGTAATTGCATCGCTCACTAGGATTCAAAAGACAACAAGTTAAATGAGAATGTTAGAGGCTCCGATCGCTAAATTGAAATATTTCCTTTTAGTATAAATTAACATTGAGTTTACTATTATCCCCTCGCGTTTTCTCAAATTAAATATGTCAGTTAAGTTTTTCACACATTTTTAATATGTTGCCCGATCTTCTTCGGAGCAAGCTGGCTAGTGAGATTAACGTATCAGTTAGTGGCAATTAATTAACAATAACATGGGCGGGTTAAAACTTGTACCACTCAGTGTGCAGCATTAAATTTTAAAATTAGATTTAAGAAAGAAATATACAATTTTACAGTAAATGTTCGTTTTGAAGTATTGAGTTGCACTCAACCCCAGGCTTAGCAGCGTGGGGATTAATGTGCATTTCAATTAATACCCATTAACAAGCTCAATCAAACTGGGCCTGAAACCTTTTCATATTTGTCAGGGTTCGATGGCTTTCAAAGTTCCCTTGTCATCAACTTAAATTTTCAAAAAATACATTAATTCAATTCAGGGCCTTCTTCAGGCCATTATGACATACAGGCACCGGTATGCCTTAATTTCTTAACAAACTTATTTGGGACGATTGATCTGCCGGTATGCCTTTAATCTTGGTCGGGATGGGTTCATATTCAACAAACAGTTCAATGTCCCCCAAGCCATTTGCACTGTTGTGGGACACACCAACCGTTAACAACCCCAGGCTAATATCTGACAAGCTCTAAATTCGCCGACATCCGTTTATTCAAAATCGTCGTGTCATAAAGTTATTGTGTCTTCATGTCGCAAATCAAATTTACAGGTCAAAAACGTTACGGTAAAGCAAAGTAGCCAATGATGATCGATTTCTCAACTTTTTTTTTCTGGGTAAACTCTGCCTCCCGATTATTATGCATGTTGGTGTCTTTTGATAGCGCGGACCACCTGAAGTCGAGTAACGGTTTAATATTACGCAAACAATATAATTATTCTTTTTGCACCAGGAGAAAAACAAAACTATGTGAATTTAGTGAAAACAAGAATTATTAGACTGTTGAATAATAAATTCAAGAAAAATGTATTTTCAGGGATCTATATATTACATTTTAAATAAAAGTCATTGGTACTTCAAAATGAAAAAGTGGTTAATTTGATCGCTTCGGATGCCGCATACAACAATGATGCCGGATCGCTGAATTCAAACGTTTACCTCCAATTTAAGGGCATCGTGTATCCATCTCACGAAGTAAACACATTTTGGCCGAAAAATCTGCAAAGTCGATCAGGAAAAAATACCACAAACTCTACACCTATATATTGGCCTCACTACATACTTTTAAACGAGAAAATAAGTTAAAACGTGCTACAATTCTTGGCATTCTTTTGTAATTAATGGTGGCATAACAAGCAGTTTCTTTCAATCTTGGCTAATTCATTTTCAGAATTTTCAGGCTCAAAATCATACACTATTATACATTTGTTATATGAATGAACATTCCATTGTTGAAAATTATAAGAATTGGACATAAAATGGAAACAATACGAAACGGAAGTGTGTAAATGACGTCATCAGCAGGTGCGCGCATCGTAAAGGAAACAAACATGGCGACGACCATCGATGCCCGCCGATTTTGCAAATAACGGATCTTTGACAGGAGATAACTTTGTCAATATTTAACATAAAATAAAGTTCTATACGTCAAAATGATGCATAAGTAACAGTTTATAACATAGTACTGGTGAAATCTAGCCAAACGTATTCCTTTAAGTAGATGAAACATGGGTCCTTAGATATGTCCTTATTGTCCATCAGTTACTGTTGTAGGTTATAGTCTGCAAACATGCAAGTATTTAGTATTTAAAATATTGGCAATTTTATAAGTTATTATGTATTTAAAATATTGGCAATCAATAAATGTTGTAAATATTGTTTCCAATCATGCAATGTGGCTAACTGATAAAATTCATTTTATGTATCATTTAATTGAAAATGTTTTAAACCTATTATTATTCTAACAGTATACAGCTGACTTACCTGCTATAATATGCAAGGCAAATTATTAATAATGCAAGAGTCCATTAGCAGAGATTTGGTCCTTCCTATAAATACTGTGACAGAATCTTGGGGCAGCACACTTGCCATTACTGTCACAATAAACGCTATTTTAAACAAGAACAACTCTTGCTTGATATTTAGTAAGTTGTATTACTGTTATATTCTTCTAAAAGTTAACTTTGAAAAATTGCTTTATTTATATTTCATAGAAAAGTTTGTAAGATAACTTTGAAACTAAACTTTAGATGTTATAGTTATTTTGGCATGAATTTCCTCTCATTGTGAATACAAAAGCTAGTTTGCTTTACTTTATATTTAATTACTTATAGAGCTAGAATTCCCATTGATATTAAAACAATTTGTATGATTGTAGTTTCATTTTACCTTTGTATAATTGTTGGTTTATTTGAGATGTATATTTATATTGTTTAAATGTAACACACTTGCCTTTCTGTCACAATAAACGCTATTTTTAAATAAGCACAAATCTTGCTTGATATTTTGCAAACCCCCAAGCTGAAAGGTCCAAGCCGAACCCGGTGAAAAAGGAAAGGGTTAAGACACTGACCATGCAAGTCCATTTTATGTTTATGGTGGCACTGAACACAAATTTATAACCTTAAATTGAACTGTGTCATTCCGAAATGCTTTTTAGGAGTTAAAGTCATTCAGAGAAATGATGCCGTAAACTTGAGCAGACATTATTTTATTTATATTACATTTCGCTGATAAATAATATAGCTCCTGATCAGATGACACGGATGTGTCCGGGGTCTGGTCTGGGTCTGGTCAGGGTTTTACCCACAACCTTTTGTGCGTTGACAATGTTTTGCTTCATAATTTATAACCTAACTACGTGAACCATGAAATCTCAGCTACTGTCTTACAATTCAAAAGTAACTGATTATTTATTAGCTACCTGTTACAATGAGTGTCACGCATTCATTTTCATGTATTGTTTTATTTAATTTGTGAAGCATGTATACTGGTCATCATTGGTGTCGCGTCATCGTTCGTCTCGCGGTATTTGCGTTGCGCCCTCTATCGATTGTTTACGTTGTCACGTTGCTGACCTATATTTGTGGTTTGACGAAAAAACCTTTTTTCAACAGTTATGAGCAGTTTCTTGGTGAGTATTTGTTCGTATACATCAAACATAGTGTTTTTGTTTGAAATGAAGCAAAAAAACTCACCTTCAGCCCTTATTTTTGTCCTATTTTGCTTTGTTTACAAGTTCGTCTGCCCCGCCCATAGCCCCGGAAGTGTTTATATGTAGTTAGGTAACCGACCACTAAATTTTAAATCAGATAGGTAACCGATCACTAAATTTTAAATCAGATAGGTAACCAACCACTAAATATTAAATATGGAATGAAACTACTGTGACAATGAAACAAAATAATTTTTTACAGTCAGTGTGATTAACAGTTGTTATTTGTTAAAATTTAGTTAACAGTTAAAGTTTCGACATGTTCACCTATCACACTTTAAATGACTTGTTATCTGATTAAACATTTAGTGTTCTAAACCTACGAGTGTTCGATTTATTCCAAGAATTTTCACATACCACGAAACGAATGATGACGTAATCAGGACAACATGGCGGACACCAATGACACTCATATGGATGCATTCTATTGTTTTTGGATATTCCATGGTCATTTTAAGAATTAAATAACAGGAAAAGGTTGGAATAGGAGAAATAAATCAAAATTTAACAGGTAAGTTTCTTTTCGTCTTTACTTCATTGTGATAACTGTTAAGTAACGCGAACCGATAGATGACCAGTATACTTTCGTTTTCTGCACATCCATATTTGTGTCATTGCGCATGCGCGTCTTTTACTAGTGGGTGTAAGGAACGACAACTCTGCGAAGGAGATGTGCGTCCAACTACATAGACTCTACTTCATGCAATGTTCCAACCTCGATATTTCACGAAAACAGCGGTGACAGGCTAAACTTACTAAAGAATCAATTACTTTTATCTATTTTTGAATGATTCTAACCAATAAAACCTTACATAAAAATCATTATCACTAAAACGAGGGATTTTTTAATGCAGACAAATAAACGCTAGATTTAATTATCCCAATTCTAGAAAATACCCGAAGTCAACCTGAAACGTACGTCACTTACCCTAGCTACCGAATTACAATACATTCAATTCGATATAAATTTCTCGTGACGAATATACAATATAATAGGCATTAAACGTTATTTAAGATACATCTTTCATAGGTGTTACAATACATCTTTGTACTAACTCTTGACGGTGTTAAAAGCTATTTAGAGCTTATGTTAATTGTTGATTATCTGACTATGTAAATAAACTTTACATGACTTGACTTACAATTTTAAAATCTCCGAATAGTTATGGTACCAACCAAAAAAATAAAATAAAGGGGAGAATACAATTGAAACCACTGTATGTTTTTATTGATGGTTCATAAATCTGGTCCATAATGAACATGGCCTGTAATGTTGCGATAGCGTTTCAAAGGTTTTTAGAAATGAATAGGTTGTCAGTGAGCCTTGGGCTCCAAGCAAATCTTCAAAATTATGTGGCTGTCACAACCCTCAACTGCCAATTCAAGGAAAAATGGTATCCACAGCCAAGTATATTTTCTTTGTAAGAAATGTTCCTAGATGAAAAACTAAAACAAAGACTGAGCTTGGTATGCTAATTTCTTTAAATAGCTCCCTCCTCCACCATGCCCAGCAAAAGTAAACAGTAAACAAAGTGGACAGCCCCTCTTTCAAAGTGATTTTGATTTCAAATGAAGTTAATTGTTTACATGAAAGGGTCTGATCACTTTCCTTTTTTTGGTATATTTATGTATTCCTTGAGTAATCCAATATCATTGGTGGTTGACAAAGATTCATGGGACCCTTCTAGTGACCACATGAGCTGTAGTCCATACATACATCCTATTAGCATGAAAAATTATGTAACAGTAACAATGTTTGTTTAATCAGAAATTTTAAAATGTATTTTGTTTTGCAGTCTGGTTCTCTGTGAGACTGCACACAGAATGACCAAATCTCCACTGATGCCAACATATATGATTGGTGCACCAGTTCAGATGCAACCATTGAAGAAGTAAAAGAGGTGAATTAGGCAAAAACAATTTTAGGCAAACCAATTTTGCAAGTGTAAAACTGTTCATGGTTAAGAGCTGGGTGACGGCATGAAATATTTATCAACAACCTGGGCTAGATGACATGGGCAGTTATTAAGCCTGCAGTGTTTTCATATTTGGTATGTTCTTAAGCCTTTACTCAGGATCTGCACTGTTCATGTTCAACTAATTATGTTATTTCTGACTACGAAATTAGTGAACAGTGTAGATTCTGATCAGACAGCATGGATGTTCTGGCCGATCTGCATCTTCACTGTTTGCACTTGCGATAAAATGCATAAATATTGAGTAAGGGATTAAGCTTTATTTTTTTATAACAATAATAAACTTTTATAAGTCTGGAAGTGCAGTGATATTTATTCACAATATTTTTTTGTTATTCTCTTTTGGTTTAAGAACAGTATCTTAGAGCCTAAAATTCATTACTATTTCCTTGTGTTTTTACAGATTCCGCAACCGACAGACCACAATTGCTACAAAAACTGATGAAACATCTGATCAGTTTGTTCAAGACAACCCTGATCTTGGAGACTATATAGAGAAGTTATGAACGTAAAGACAAATCAGAGCAGTATAACTATTCTTTGAAAAATGGCCAACTAATAATATTTTTTATTTCAAAAAGAAAGACTAAATTGTTCAATTATTATATAGGCCTCGAAATTGAAGTATTTATGACCCTGTGGAAATACATGGAACCTGAGGCATTTCTTATGAAATACCCAATTGGTGCAAGAACTGTACTTTTCCAACACATTGGAGATACATAAAAGAAGAAACATGGGATATCAAGGTCACTAAGCTTAGAGGAAGAAATGTTCTTCACATTAGTGAAACTTAAGTTAGGTTAACAGACAGCTGATTGTGCCATAAGGTGTGGTGTTGCAACTTCAAAATTTGCTCCATATTCACAGCCTGGGTTACAATACTATCACCAATCGTATCAACGTTTTTATGCAAAGATGCTCTTAATATTTATTATGTTATTAGTCTATTACATATCTTATTTATAGCGGGAGAAAAAACGTTATTATAACAGTTAAGTAGTTTGATATGTGTTCACTATTAGTAAAACAAGGTACAGACTATTAAGAGTCAAACCTTTTCATCAGAATGTTGTAAAGTTTGAACATTCTTTTATGATTAAGCCACAAGTTTTTAAGCTAAGTTGTCTTAGAAAATGCTAAATTTAAAACAAATGAATAGCCAGAAATCTATAAAGCTCTGTCAACAAATACAGCACATTTCAATTATTTCACTGTTCACATTCATCTGGCCAAGATATTTCCCACCAATTGTCTAACACTTAAATATTCCTGAAATTGTTACTGGTAGACATTTGAAGTTCAGTGCAAAATACCAAAAAATGTTGTTATGAAATAAGATAGCATTGAAATCAACTCTAATTTTCAACATTTTAACCATTTATTTATGATTTTACTTTACTGATTCAGTGTCATTGTAAAGTTTTTTGAGGCTATGTCAGATTTCAGGAAATCAGCATGTAATGCAGATGCAGGTGACATAATAGTTTAATAAGTTAACAGTGTAGTCCTTTGTCAATACTACACACTAAATGTGTGAAAAACAGAAATAAATCAAAGATAACATAAGAGTGTTAAAAAGCTAAAGCTGTAGTAATCTATATATACTAAGAATAGTTTTGTTGTAAGTTCTTGAGGTGTCACTTCAGGTCTTCACACTTTCAGATTGATACTTTGTATATTAAACTTTGGGTTGTTGTTTTTGGAGGATGATCCCTTTTGTACATAATATTATACTGATTGTTGACTTTTATTTATTGTCAGTTCACTTGTGAATAAAATAATGCTTAATTTAATGCATTACTTTTTGATATTATGCTAATTTAATGCATTACTTTCTCAAAATATAGAAATGCTAATTTAATTTAATGCACAAATTTGACAAATAATGCTAATTTAATGCATTACTTTTAAAAATAATTCGCCCCATGTCTGGGAATCATAGATACTTTTATTCTTTAAGTGCTAAGCACAACATTTGTCTGTGGCAGTACCACACATAAACAATAGGCAATTCATATAAAAATACTGTTAGATACAATAGCACAAAATGCTCAAACTGTAGTAGAGTTTGGGTATGCACCATTTTAAATTAACAATAAAAAAAGTTGTGTATGTTGGATTTATACTTTGCATACCAAGAAATATCCATTAAAATGCTTGTTATGTACCCTTTGGCTATTAATCACCCTCTGCAGCATGCTAATCTGCTCTGTAACATAGCTTGCATGGTGAGTGCTACTGCACATCAGCACATTGGCCATTAGCTAGGCTCCCTCAGTGCTAGAGGACCTATGGGTTCAGGTTAGACAATGCAGAAAAATATTCACTGTTCCATGATGGATACCTTCCAAATTCTAGTGCACAGATTGTAAGTATCCAGCATGCAAACATTACAAAAACTACAGATTTGACAAAATTAAGTGATTTTACTCACAAGCAGATGTCAGTAGAAGCAGTACTGGTAAGAATGATTACTATAGCACGTGAAGAATGGTAAATATTCACTGACTTATATATCCTAAATGATTGGACCTTTGTGTTGTATGCATGAGAAATTGTACCAGGAGATTCCTGTTAGGATATCTTGTTTTATGAAACACATTTGGCCTCAAATAAGAACAGTTCTATTGAAGAAAATATACATGTGCAAGTTTGCACAAAAAAACCCAACAAAAAACAAAAACAAGAGGGCCATGATGGCCCTGTATCGCTCACCTGAGTACAAAAGTACTTTCAGCTTTACCCCAGGGCCAACATTTAAATAATGCTGGTAAAGGGTCTCTTTACAATACTCAAAACGAAATATCTAAGGTCTAGTCGCATTAGTTTCAGAGAACAAGGGGTGTAGTTTGACACTAGCAAACATTCTACATGTCTTCAGTTCTTACTATTTAGCTCTATGTAAAAATTGATAAGCCCCTGGGTGGGGCCAATTCGAGCCTGGGGTCATGATATGTATAAACGTGGTAATGGTCCACAAAGTGATGTTACATGTAAAAATTCTAAGCTCTATGTGTTATGGTTCTAGAGAAGAAAACTTTTACAAGATTTTTCCTATATAATTCTATGTAAAATGGGCGACCCCTGTGGCGGGGCCAATTTTGACCAAAGGGCCATAATTTGAACAACTTTGTTAGAGGTTCATTAGACAATGTTTCATGCCAAATATCTAACCTCTAGCCATTGCGGTTTTGGAAAAGAAGATTTTTTAAGTTTTTGCTATATATTGATATAAGGGAAACCCATGACCTCTGGGGCGGGGCAAATTTTGACCCCAGGGCCATAATTTGAACAACTTTGTTAGAGGTCTATTAGACAATGTTTCATGCCAAATATCTAACCTCTGGCCATTGCGGTTTCGGAGAAGAAGATTTTTTAAGTTTTTGCTATATATTGATATAAGGAAAACCCATGACCTCTGGGGCGGGGCAAATTTTGACCCCAGGGCCATAATTTGAACAACTTTGTTAGAGGTCCATTAGACAATGTTTCATGCCAAATATCTAACCTCTGGCCATTGCGGTTTCGGAGAAGAAGATTTTTTAAGTTTTTGCAATATATTGATATAAGGAAAACCCATGACCTCTGGGGCGGGGCAAATTTTGACCCCAGGGCCATAATTTGAACAACTTCGTTAGAGGTCTATTAGACAATGTTTCATGCCAAATATCTAACCTCTGGCCATTGCGGTTTCGGAAAAGAAGATGTTTTAAGTTTTTGCTATATACTGATATAAGGAAAACCCATGACCTCTAGGGCGGGGCAAATTTTGACCCCAGGGCCATAATTTGAACAACTTTGTTAGAGGTCCATTAGGCAATGTTTCATGCCAAATATCTAACCTCTGGCCATTGAGGTTTCGGAGAAGAAGATTTTTTAAGTTTTTGCTATATATTTATAAGGAAAACACATGACCCCACCCGGGCGGGGCCAATTTTGACCCCAGGGCTATAATTTGAACAATCTTGGTAGAGGACCACTAGGTGATGCTACACACCAAATATCAAAGTTCTAGGCCTTACGGTTTCAGAGAAGATTTTTAAAAATTTCATGTTCAAAATCTATTTTTATCCTCTGTGACCTAGATAGGCAATGGACTGGAACCATTTGAACAATTTTGGTAAAGCTTCATGCAAGTAACATTCCTGCCAAGTTTCAGCAAGATTGGCCCAGGAGTTCAGGAGAAGAAGTCGTTTGAAGAAAAAGTTGACGACACACGGACGGACGACGAACATCAGGCGATCACAAAAGCTCGCTAAAAAACAAGAAAAAATAGGGAGCAACTACAATAGCAGGTAAAAATAGGGGCCACTTCATTTCCAGAGAGTACAACTATCTCTCTGGCTAGATTAGACAGTTTATTATCAAATATTGTCACTGATATGTATGTAATTACAAATAATGTAATGAGAGAGCAGTTCATCACGATCGAATATATCTGTTTTACACAATAAATATTATGAAGATAATATTCATTTGACCAAATCAATTAATCAAACATCAGCATGTTTATTGGATATGATGACTTTCTGTTACAATAAGCATGAGAAAACATATTATATAGTTAATTTTGACATTCCATATTACATTGCCTACTATGCTACCTCTAGCCAGTAATGTATGGTTTCTATACTAGCTGGAACCCCCAGGTTGCATGATGCTTGCATTGCCTGGTTAATGATTAATATGGTCATGCATCACACCATTCACCTTGCTTATGTGTTACAAAGCCAACTAGCACTAAGCAGAGGGTGATTAAAAACCAAAAGGGTGCATATATAGAAAAAAAACATAGTGATTAAAAAGCATAGTAATGACATTGATGCAATAATCACAGTAGACTTTAAAAATTGTGGCTGATCCATGTGAAATAATCCATGTGTTTTTGGCAGTCGGAAATACAAGTTCAAATGTATTATGCATACCAAGACATAACATATGGATTAGCACAGAGTAACCAAGCAAGCTATGCATTTACAATGTAGTTTCCTTTAGTCTACAGTTCTCTGCATGCACTTATTCTGTATACAGTTGGAGTTCTCTACAAACACTTACTAGGGGTTCTCGGCCTACATCTGCCCCGTCACTGTGAGGTTCTCTATGTACTCTTAAGCACTTATTTAAACATAATTTTCTTGGATTTAGTACAGTTTTTGGGTAATGCTGGGTCTTGCAGAAAATTCTCAAAGTCAGAGAAATATTTGGACGAATTTTCTTAAGGGGTGACTACCGAAGGATTTGGGCATTTCAGCTGTGCAGTGTTCTGACTAAACTGTGAGAATTTTTCGACAGGTGTGAAAAAATTGTGAAAGGTGGGAACATTTTCCAAGGTGTATAAAAGTCAAAAAGGAGTAAGGAAATTTGTGAAAGGTGCGAAAAAAATGTGAATAGGTGTGAAAATTTGTTAATTTATGGAAAAAATATAAAAAATGGTGAGAAAAAATTGCAAATAATGTGTTTTTTTCAAGGTGTGATAATTTTTTACAAGGTATCATACTATTAAAAAGGTTTGTTAATTTTTTGGAAAAAGTTGTAATAATTTTCAAAAGGGTTGATTTTAAAAGTGCGAAAACTGTAATGGTGTAAAAAAATTAAAATGTGTGATAATTTCTTTAAGGTGTTTTTTATAAAAAGGTGTGATAACTTTTATAAAAAGGTGTGAAAGAAGTATGAAAAGATGTGATATTTATTTTAAAAAGGTGTGATAATTGTTTAAGAGGTGTGAAATAATATAAAAACCAGTGCAATAATTTTTAAAGGTGTGAAAAGGTGTGATAATTTTTAAAAGGTGTGAACTTATATAAAAATGTGTGATAATTTTTAAAGGTGTGAAATAATATAAAAAGGTGCGATAATTTTGCAAGATGTGAAATATATATAAAAAAGGTGTGATAATTTTTTTCAATGTGTGAAAGAAATATCAAAAAGGTGCGATATTTTTTCAAAAAGGTGTGATAATTTTAAAAGGTGTGAAAATATATATAAAAAGGGTGTGATGATTTTTAAAGGTGCCAAAGAATATGAAAAAGGTGTGATGCTTTTTTAAAGGTGTGAAATAATATAAAAAAGGTGTGAAATAATATAAAATTGTAATGGTGTGTAATTTTGTCAAAGGATAAAAAAAATTGGTGAATAAGAAATGTGTACCTGAACCTGAGTATATGTGCTTGAGTAGATGAGTATGTTATTGTTGGCTGTGTGCTTGAGTGGATGAGTATGATAATGTTGGCTGTGTGCTTGAGTGGTTGAGTATGTTAATTTTGGCTGTGTGCTTGAGTGGTTGAATATATGTTCATTATGGCTGTGTGCTTGAGTGGATGAGTATGTTAATGTTAGCCATGTGCTTGAGTGGATGAGTAAATGTTAATGTTGGCTGCATGCTTGAGTGGATGAGTATATGTTAATGTTAGCTGTGTGCTTGAGGGGATGAGTATATGTTAATGTTGGCTGTGTGCCTGAGTGGTTGAGTATGTTAATGTTGGCTGTGTGCCTGAGTGGTTGAGTATGTTAATGTTGGCTGTGTGCTTGAGTGGATAAGTATATGTTAATGTTGGCTGTGTGCTCGAGTGGTTCAGTATATGTTAATGTTGGCCTTGTGCCTGAGTGGTTGAGTATATGTTAATTTTGGCAGTGTGCTTGAAGTGTTGAGAATATCTTAATGTTGGCTGTGTGCTGATGTGGATGAGTATGTTAATGTTGGCAGTGTGCTTGAGTGGATGAGTATATGTTAATGTTGGCTGTGTGCCTGAGTGGATGAGTATGTTAATGTTAGCTGTGTGCTTGAGTGGAGGGGTATGTGTATGTTGGTGTTGACTGTGCCAGAGTGTATTAGTACATGTCTGTTTACTTTGTGCCTGAGTGGATGTGCATGTTGGTGTTGACTGTGCCCAAGTGTATGAGTACATGTCTGTTTACTGTGTGCCTGAGTGGATGTGTATGTTGGTGTTGACTGTGCCCGAGTGTTTGAGTACATGTCTGTTTACTGTGTGCCTGAGTAGATGTGTAGTTTGGTGTTGACTGTGCCCAAGTGTATGAGTACATGTCTGTTTACTGTGTGCCTGAGTGGATGTGTATGTTGGTGTTTACTGTGCCAGAGTGTTTGAGTACATGTCTGTTTACTGTGTGCCTGAGGGGATGTGTATGTTGGTGTTGACTGTGCCCAAGTGTATGAGTACATGTCTGTTTACTGTGTGCCGGAGGGGATGTGTATGTTGGTGTTGACTGTGCCAGAGTGTTTGAGTACATGTCTGTTTACTGTGTGCCTGAGGGGATGAGTATGTTGGTGTTGACTGTGCCCAAGTGGATGAGTACATGTCTGTTTACTATGTGCCTGAGTGGATGAGTATGTTGGTGTTGACTGTGCCTGAGTGTATGAGTACATGTCTGTTTACTATGTGCCTGAGTGGATGTGTATGTTGGTGTTGACTGTGCCAGAGTGTTTGAGTACATGTCTGTTTACTGTGTGCCTGAGGGGATGTGTATGTTGGTGTTGACTGTGCCAGAGTGTTTGAGTACATGTCTGTTTACTGTGTGCCTGAGGGGATGTGTATGTTGGTGTTGACTGTGCCCAAGTGGATGAGTACATGTCTGTTTACTATGTGCCTGAGTGGATGAGTATGTTGGTGTTGACTGTGCCTGAGTGTATGAGTACATGTCTGTTTACTGAGTGCCAGAGCTGATGTATATGTTGGTGTTGACTGTTCCCGAGTGTGTGAGTACATGTATGTTTACAATGCACCTGAGTGGATGTATATGTTGGCGTTGACTGTGCCCCAGTGTTTGAGTACATGTCTGTTTAATGTGTGCCTGAGTGGATGAGTATGTTGGTGTTGACTGTGCCCGAGTGTATGAGTACATGTCTGTTTACTATGAACCTGAGTGGATGAGTATGTTGGTGTTGACTGTGCCAGAGTGTTTGAGTACATGTCTGTTTACTGTGTGCCTGAGAGGATGTGTATGTTGGTGTTGACTGTGCCCAGTGTATGAGTACTTGTCTGTTTACTATGTGCCTGAGCAGTTGTGTATGTTGGTGTTGACTGTGCCCAAGTGTTCGAGTACATGTCTGTTTACTGTTTGCCAGAGTAGATGTTTATTTTGGTGTTGACTGTGCCCGAGAGTTTGAGTACATGTCTGTTTACTGTTTGCCAGAGCAGATGTATATGTTGGTGTTGACTGTGCCCGAATGTTTGAGAACATGTCTTTTACATGTGTGCCTTAGTGGATGTGCAAGGTGTTGACTGTGCCCGAGTGTATGAGCTTATGTCAGTCTACTGTGTACCTGTGTGCATGAGTATGTTTGTGTTGACTGTGCCCAAGTGTATGAGTACATGTCTGTTTACTGTGTGCCCGAGTGGATGTGTATGTTGGTGTTAACTGTGTCCAAGTGTATGAGTGCATGTCTGTTTACTGTGTGCCCGAGTGGATGTGTATGTTGGTGTTGACTGTGCCCGAGTGTATGAGTAGATGTCTGTTTACTGTGTGCCCGAGTGGATGTGTATGTTGGTGTTGACTGTGTCTGAGTGTATGAGTGCATGTCTGTTTACTGTGTGCCTGAGCGGATGAGTATGTTGGTGTTGACTGTACCTGAATGTATGGAGTACATGCCTGAGTGGATGTGTATGTTGGTGTTGACTGTGCCTGAGTGTTTGAGTGCATGTCTGTTTACTGTGTGCCAGAGCGGATGAGTATGTTGGTGTTGACTGTACCTGAATGTATGGAGTACATGCCTGAGCGGATGAGTATGTTGGTGTTGACTGTACCTGAATGTATGGAGTACATGCCTGTGTGCCCGAGTGGATGTGTATGTTGGTGTTGACTGTGTCCAAGTGTATGAGTGCATGTCTGTTTACTGTGTGCCCGAGTGGATGTGTATGTTGGTGTTGACTGTGCCCGAGTGTATGAGTAGATGTCTGTTTACTGTGTGCCCGAGTGGATGTGTATGTTGGTGTTGACTGTGCCAGAGTGTTTGAGTACATGTCTGTTTACTGTGTGCCTGAGTGGATGTGTATGTTGGTGTTGACTGTGCCCGAGCATATGAGTACATGTCTGTTTACTGTGTGCCTGAGTGGATGTGTATGTTGGTGTTTACTGTGCCAGAGTGTTTGAGTACATGTCTGTTTACTGTGTGCCTGAGGGGATGTGTATGTTGGTGTTGACTGTGCCCAAGTGTATGAGTACATGTCTGTTTACTGTGTGCCTGAGTGGATGAGTATGTTGGTGTTGACTGTGCCCGAGTGTATGAGTACATGTCTGTTTACTATGAGCCTGAGTGGATGAGTATGTTGGTGTTGACTGTGCCAGAGTGTTTGAGTACATGTCTGTTTACTGTGTGCCTGAGAGGATGTGTATGTTGGTGTTGACTGTGCCCAGTGTATGAGTACTTGTCTGTTTACTATGTGCCTGAGCAGTTGTGTATGTTGGTGTTGACTGTGCCCAAGTGTTGAGTACATGTCTGTTTACTGTTTGCCAGAGTAGATGTTTATGTTGGTGTTGACTGTGCCCGAGAGTATGAGTACATGTCTGTTTACTGTTTGCCACAGCGGATGTATATGTTGGTGTTGACTGTGCCCGAATGTTTGAGAACATGTCTGTAACATGTGTGCCTAAGTGGATGTGCTTATGTCAGTCTACTGTGTACCTGAGTGCATGAGTATGTTTGTGTTGACTGTGCCCAAGTGTATGAGTACATGTCTGTTTACTGTGTGCCCGAGTGGATGTGTATGTTGGTGTTGACTGTGTCCAAGTGTATGAGTGCATGTCTGTTTACTGTGTGCCCGAGTGGATGTGTATGTTGGTGTTGACTGTGCCTGAGTGTATGAGTGCATGTCTGTTTACTGTGTGCCTGAGCGGATGAGTATGTTGGTGTTGACTGTACCTGAATGTATGGAGTACATGCCTGAGTGGATGTGTATGTTGGTGTTGACTGTGCCTGAGTGTATGAGTGCATATCTGTTTACTGTGTGCCTGAGCGGTTGAGTATGTTGGTGTTGACTGTACCTGAATGTATGAGTACATGCCTGAGTGGATGTGTATGTTGGTGTTGACTGTGCCTGAGTGTATGAGTGCATGTCTGTTTACTGTGTGCCAGAGCGGATGAGTATGTTGGTGTTGACTGTACCTGAATGTATGGAGTACATGCCTGAGCGGATGAGTATGTTGGTGTTGACTGTACCTGAATGTATGGAGTACATGCCTGAATGGATGTGTATGTTGGTGTTGACTGTACCTGAATGTATGGAGTACATGCCTGAGTGGATGTGTATGTTGGTGTTGACTGTGCCTGAGTGTATGAGTACATGTCTGTTTACTGTGTGCCTGAGCGGATGAGTATGTTGGTGTTGACTGTACCCGAATGGTTGAGTACATGCCTGAGTGGATGTGTATGTTGGTGTTGACTGTGCCTGAGTGTATGAGTACATGTCTGTTTACTGTGTGCCTGAGCGGATGAGTATGTTGTTGTTGGCCGTGTGCTTGAGTGAGTAAGTAGGTTGCAGTTGGCCATGTGGCTTAGAAGATGTGTATGTTGGTGTTGGTGCTGTGCCTGAATAAATGATTTTGTTGGTGTTGGATATGTGCCCGAGTGTATGAGTATGTTGGTGTTCGCTCCGTGCCTGAGTGGATGATGATATTGGTATATAAGTATTATGCTGTTTCTGTGTGCCTGAGTTGATGAGAATGTTGGTGTTGAATGCGTGCCTGAGTGATGTTGCTGTTGGCTGTGTGGCTGAGTGGTTAAGTTTGTTGGTGTTGACCAAGTGTCTGAGTGTATGGTTATGTGTCTGTTGGCTGTATTGCTGAGTATGTTGGTGTTGGCTGTGTGCCTGAGTGGATGAGTCAATTGGTGAAGGCTGTGTATCTGATTGATGTTGTTGGCTGTGTGCCTTAGTGGATGAGTATATTGGTTTTGACCATGTGCCCGAGTGATTCTGTGTCTGTGCGCCTTAGTGGCTGAGTATGTTGGTGTTGGCCGCATGCCTTTATGGATAACTATGTTGGTGTTGGCTGTTCGCCTTAGTGGCCGAGTATGTTGGTGTTGGCTGTGCCCCTTAGTGGCTGAGTATGTTGATGTTGGCTGTGCACCTTAGTGGCTGAGTATGTTGGTGTTGGCCGTGCGCCTGAGTGGATGAGTTTGTTGGTGTTGGCTGCGGCCTTAGTGGCGGAGTATGTTGGTGTTGGCTGTGCGCTTTAGTGGCTGAGTATGTTGGTGTTGGCTGTGAGCCTTAGTGGCTGAGTATGTTGGTGTTGGCTGTGTGCCTTAGTGGCTGAGTATGTTGGTGTTGGCTGTGCGCCTGAGTGGATAAGTATGTTGGTGTTGGCTGTGCGCCTTAGTGGCTGAGTATGTTGGTGTTGGCTGTGCACCTTAGTGGATAAGTATGTTGGTGTTGGCTGTGCGCCTTAGTGGCTGAGTATGTTGGTGTTGGCTGTGCGCCTTAGTGGCTGAGTATGTTGGTGTTGGCTGTGCGCCTTAGTGGCTGAGTATGTTGGTGTTGGCTGTGCGCCTTAGTGGCTGAGTATGTTGGTGTTGGCTGTGCGCCTTAGTGGCCGAGTATGTTGGTGTTGGCTGTGCGCCTTAGTGGCTGAGTATGTTGGTGGTGGCCGTGTGCCTGTGTGGATTAGTATGTTGGTGATAGCCGTGTGCCTGAGTGTTTGATTATGTTGATATTAACTGTTTGCCTGAGTGGATAAGTATATTGGTGTTGGTCATGTGCCTGAGTGGATGAATAAGTTGGTGTTGGCTGTGTGGCTGAGTGTTGATATTAACTGTTTGCCCAAGTGGATAAGTATGTTGGTGTTGGCCATGTGCCTGAGTGGATGATTAAGTTAGAACTGGCTGTGTGCCTGAGTGTATACGTATGATGTGCCTGATTGATATTGCTGTTGGCTAAGTGTCTGTGTGAATGAGCATGTTGATGTTAGCCATGTGCCTGATTGGATGAGTATGGGCCAACTCTTTCCTTGTAATACCCGATAGACTGTTAGGATCCGTGCAATGGGGACACCATCAGTACCTGACCGTCAGGCCGTTTGCCCCGCCATGTCATACCTACTTGCCGAGACACTAAAACAAATGCGGTCTTATTCGAGACTTTCCATTAAATTATAATGAATGTGAATTTAATATTTACTTCTATTTTTGTCAAGGTTTAGATTAATAAGATGTCTCGATAATAGTGCATTTGAGAATGTCTTCCCCATGGATCCAGCATTCATCCAGTCTAAGCGGAATATGGCAGAAAGAGTATTTGGCTAAAATTAAAAAGATTATACTTACCTGGACTGATAATCCACATGCCTAATTGTATTGCAAACTAAGGCAATTTTGCAAGAATTTTTGCAATAAAAACCTACACTTGATCCAACACGATTAAAGCCCAAGAGGATTTGCCATAAAATCTACACTTGATCCAACATGATTAAAGCCTAAGAGGGTTTGCTATAATAGTCTACACTTGATCCAACATGATTAAAGCAGAAGAGGATTTACCATTAAAATCTACAGCCACTATGGAAACAGAAGACCACTACACATTTTGGCCTCATCAGGTTTCTTTCAAAATGAAATTCACTAGTTATTCAAGTTATTTGTTGCAGCAATAATATAACTTTAAGCAGTAGTTGTAGTAGCACAATTATAATAATATTAACTTGCGTGTTTAATTTCTTAAAAAACATGAAATAACTTACATTTCAAATAATCCAGCATATCCAATTCAAACACCAACTGACCTGTACAACTTTATGAAACACAATGGCCTGTTTCAGTGAAAACCTGTTCTAGTGAGCTCATAACAAAGAACCCCTCAAGCTTGAAAAGTTAACAAAGTTGTGAAGTCAACTGTTTCATAAACCTCTTTCCAGGTATTATTGTTTTCCATGTCTTTTCATGAACCACTTGCATGATTTTAACAAGGATTGTTAATCCTAGTACTGCAATAGCTTATCATTTGTAAGAGTACAATACTGTTTAGATTGACAGAAATGGCTTTTCATTAGGATTTTCTGATTCATACAATGACATCTCTCTATCAATATCACATTTGTGACACTATTATTACTATGTTGAAATTGACCAATCATTAGGACAATGGAAGCTAGAGGCATTTTCAATATGACCCAAAGTCATGCAAATCACAATATCATAAATGAACAGTAAAACATCAATGTCAAGGCAAGTGTGATCTTGTCAATTACTGTTGACCCAAGAGAGAGAAAAAAATATCTATGTAATTAGTCTTAACCCTTTGCTCCACATATAAGCATTTTACGCATGTGCATCTAGTGTAGATCCAGATCAGCTGGCACATCCATGCCATCTGATCAGGATCTGCACTGGTCACATTTTTGTCAGAGATAACCTAACAAATAAAAAAGCCAACAGTGCAGATCCTGATCAGATGGCACTAATGTGTCAGCTGATCTGGATCTAAACTGTTTGCCCTTGCTATTAAGGTGTGTCTATGAAAGAAAGAGTTAAGATAAAAAAAACAACAAATGCACAATTGACACCAACAAAAACATTTTATTGATGCCAGTTTTAAATGTAAAAAAAAAAGTTTTTATTTTGGAGAAGGGTAGCTAACCCACCCCAATTTTTCCTTCTATATAAGATGCAGAATATCTAATCAACTTTAACAATTTAAATTGTCGTAGTAAGGGAAATAAATCTGAATGAATTAGAACTGGTAACACACCCAATTTTCTGTCAATTTAGATAGATTTTAATAATGCATTGTCATTAAATTTAGAGAATAATTATTAAATCTGTATTTCCCAATGATTTGATAAAAGTGATTAATAATCTTCCCCAAAACTGGAAAACACCTGCAAATATTCCGCTCTTGACAGGCTAGGACTGCTTCCCTATAAAAATCAAAGAATTGAAAGTACTGAGGGGCGACAGTCTTTACTTACTGCAAGATCTATACTCACATTTCGGAATATGGTAATAAAATACAATGTAGACAGGAAATGATGTCAGGATATAGCTGAACAGCTTTACACCTAGCAAACTAAGTAGAAATCCTGCCGTTTGTCTGAATCTTAATATGGCCCCTGTACACTTGTTTATTATTAATAATCCTGGGGCCAATTTCCATAACCTGTTTCACTGCAGCAAACTTCTGTATTTTTTTAAGGAACTTACAATGCACATTATTTGTACATCAAAACGTAAAACTATATTAAATCAAAATGCTACAAATAAATTGCTATGCAGCAAGGTAATTAAATTCCAACACTTAAAACTATTGTTGTTTTTTTCCTGAAACATCTAAACTACTTAAAATAATTTTTTCAACATAGAAATGCCTTTTATCACACGGGCAAACCATGTAGATCCAGATCAGCAGGCACATCCGTACCCTCTGATCAAGTTCTGCACTTTTCACTTTAGGTTATTTCTGACCAAAAAGTGGACAGTGCAGATCATGAAAGGTTGCCATTTATGTGCCGTCTAATCTGGATCTACACCTGTCACACATGAGATCAAATGCATATATACCGAGCAAACTGTTAAAGCCAAAGAGGATTTGCCATTTAATCTACACTTGTTATCAACTGTTATGAAAGCTAAAAAAAAGTTAACCATATAATTCTACACCCGTTGTCAAACATGATTTAAGCCGAGGAAGATTTGCCATTAAATCTACACTTTTTATCAACCGTTATGAAAGCCAAAAAGAAGTTGACCATTGACCATTAAATTCTAGTCCTGTTTAAAGGGAAAGGTACAGCATTCTATATTTATACTGTATAATTATACATGCTTTTCATGTGCAACTGTACTTATAACAGTACTTCTAGCTGTCAAACCAAGGGATGTTATTATGAGGACCTTCTGATTGTTCAACCGCATGTGTGTATAAACGTAGTAAAATTAATTTTTCACCATCAATGTTTATAAATTATCAACTAACCATAACACGCATTTCTTTTGCTGTTTAAATTCCCATGCACATGCTTAAAAAGTTCGCCATGTCTAATTATTTAATGAGTTATTGATTGTCCTGTTTATTATACTATTACGGAATTAGCTGTCGGGCCTTAATTTTAACACTGAAGTAAATAAAAATTATAGCTGTTTTACAGTTACTCGTCTTGCTTTACTCATGCATAGTCTCTATCAAAACATTGACCGTCAACTAAAATTACCGATGTCTTTAAAAGTCTGCAGTGAAAAGGTCTGAACCCCGGAATTTAGACTCTTGCCAAGAACAAGAAAGAATAAAAAACAGGAGGGCCAAATGGCCCTATGGCTCACCTGACAGTGTAGATCCAGATCAGCTGTAACATCCGTACCATCTGAACAGGATCTCCACTGTTTGCTTTTTGATCTGTTCGGTTATTTCTGACCAAAATGCGACCATTGCAGATCCTGATCAGACAGCACAAATGTCCCAGGTGATCTGGATCTACACTGTACGCAATGCATAAAAATGGGTATATATGAAGGAAAGAGTTAAAGACAGATTTAGTCAAGATCAGGGCTAAAGACAATAAAACTGAGACTAGAGACCATACTCAATTCTACGACTAGTCTCAGAAAAAAATCAAACACTTGAGTTCTGAGATCTCCAATTAACTTGACAGTTTATGTACATACACTCTATACAGCTGAAACTTCTCTGTAATATAGTCTGAACATTTCGAGAATGTGCTACAAATTTGTTGTTTTTTTTACTTAACAACAGCGAATAAAATATTCAGAAAAGCCTGATTTTCAAAGTGCTATAAAGTAAGAATGTTTATTTGGTCAGTATTTGTTCTTATATAACATAACACAGACCTAAGCAAAGGCAGATTTGCAATCCAATCTACATTTGTATCCAACCGTTATGAAACCCAAAAAGAAGTTTACCATAAAATTCTACTTCTGTTATCAAACATAATTAAAGCCCAGGAAGTTTAGCCATCAAAAATACACTTGATTAACATTATTAAAGTCAAAGAGACTTTTTGTGATCAAAATTAACAATTGATCAAACATCAAAAGCTAAAGAAGTTTTTGTTGTTGTTTTTAAATAAAAATCTAGACTTGATCTCAATTATGATTCAAGAGAAAGTGATATTTGGCCATAAAAAATTACAGTTGATCAAACAGTTGATCATTTGTACAAGTTTGAAAGAAATCTGCATGATAATTAATCAGGAGTTTATGCCACAAGATTTTATTTCTGAAACCAACAATGGGCCAAAACTTTGGTAAAAATGGTTCCAGGAAAAATCTTTTCTTTACCATCTACACATCCTGCTTGATCACCTGTGCAAGTTTGAAAAAAATCCACCTGATAGTTATATAGAAGTTGATGCCACAAGATTTTATTACTGAAATTAACAAAGGGCCATAACTCTGGTAAAAAAGGTCACATGAAACAATATTTTATTTATGATCAACTACACATCCTGCTTGATCATTTGTGCAAGTTTGAAAGAAATCCACCAGATAGATAATGAAGAGTGATTAACCTATTCTCCATAGACATGCCTTTATCATATGGGCAAACTGTGTAGATCCAGATCAGCAGGCACATCCAGTCTCAGTCTTACCTATATTTGCACTGTTCACTTTAGGATATCTCTAATCAAAAAGGAAACAGTGCAGATTTTGATAAGATGCCGTTTGATGTTCCCACTAATCTAGATCTAATGTGCCCACTAATCTAGATCTAATGTGCCCACTAATCTAGATCTAATGTGCCCACTAATCTAGATCTACACCGCTCACACAAGCCATAAAATGCATACGGGTAAACATACTTAAAGCTTATGAGATCTTTTGCCATAAAAATCTAAAATTGCTATCAAACATGATTAAAGCCAAAGTTTTGCTAATAACACCAAAACAAGACAACATCATCATTACCATCATGTCATTCCTGCTACATGTATCACAGGGGGTAGGGGGTACAAAGCATTTCAGTAATTAACCCTTTCCTGTACAGATACACCTTAATTGCTAGGGCGAACAGTTTAGATCCAGATCAGCCGGCACATCTGTGCCATCTGATCTGGATCTAAACTGTTCGTTTTTCGATTCATTAGTTATTTCTTACCAAAATGCGACCAGTGCAGATCCTGATCAGATGGCATGGATGTGTCGGCTTATCTGGATCTACACTGGTCACACATGCGTATATATCTATATATATATATAAATGTGTATATATCAAGGAAAGGGTTAAGACTGTCATCTTTCTGAGAGTAAGTTCACAAATTGTACAGCTGTACAACTGTCTTTCCTACTGCATTTGAGGCACTTTTTTTATTATTAATGAGAAGATTTTTAATTCCAATCTTTCCAATCTTTCATTACATGTTTTGAGTTTATTTGACTCTTCTTCAGGTGAATACTATTCAGGTTATAAACAATGTCTTATTTTGGCATTAAAAATGATGTAAAATGAATGTTTCATGACATATATACTCAGGAATTGTGATGGTTAAAAAGGGCCATAATTTGAACAAAGTCAGGTTCTTGGCATACACACTCAAGATATGATGACAAACAAGCGTGAAAGTTTGAAAGGTATAATATAAGTAGTATGGAAGTTGTACACTAGCCTGCACACAAACTTTAACCTGAAATTCTATGTCAAAAAAGGGCCATAATTTGAACAAAATGGAATTTAGAGTCATGGTTCTTGGCATACACACTTGGGATATGATTATGAACAAAGTTTCAAAGCTATAGTATCAGTAGTGTGGAAGTTGTGAGTTTGTACAATAGCTTGCATGCAAACTTGAACCTGATATTCTAAGTCCAAAAAGGGTCGTTAACTGATCATAATTCAAGTCAGAGTTATGGTTCTTGGTGATATGATTATGAACAAAATGATGAAAGTTTCAAAGCTGTAGAATAAGTAGTATGAGTTATGGTTCTTTAAGTAGATTGCAAGCAAACTTTAAACAAAGCAGGGACACCAGCAGTTATGCTGACGACAAAGTGAGTACAATAGCTCGAAAAATTCTTCGAACAGTCGAGCTAACAATATAGATGTCTTATATAAGAAAAAAGTAGTAACTGTAAACTCTTTATGTCTACTATATTTGTAGTTTCTAAACATTTAAATTTAACATTTATACTAATCATGCTAATGCCAATATACAATTGTTTTATTTTTAATCGATATGCGACTTCACCATTTTTGCAGCAAGCATCATCTCTTCTGCAGCCCTAATGTTCAAATCGCTTATACACACCTGACATGACAACAGCCAAAGAGGAAAAAACACTAAAATCTACACCGGATTCAAGCTGAAGAGTTTTTCTATTAAAATCTACACTTGATTAAACATGATTAATAAACTTCTTGTACAGTGTGTGAAGTTAGGAATAGTTTGCAACATTTTAGTAGCTCTTATTGTTAGATTGTTAAGAAATTAGTCATAAATTGACGGATAACTGTAATAAACATAAATTGATGAATAAGTCAATAACTTTCAAAGAGCTTTATGCATTATTGATATTCAACGAATGTCGGAAGTGGTCCAATATAAAAGGCTTGAAATGCAGGTTTGAGCTCATAGGATGACTGAATTTTGATTGTTAAGTAAAGTTGTCTCAAACCCTTGTTTCCGATCATGTTAAGTAGTGGCTCATAAGAAGATGCAATCATGTAGGTCAGAAACATGACTTCAGAAATAATGAAATGTCCGCCTCCTAACCTGTTCCTGTGCCATTATTATTATATGTTTAACTTCTGCAAGAATTGTGTGGGTCAAAATAACTTCTTCAGAAGAGTTCCAAAAGGGATCCAATATGGATTGAACCAAATGTGGCTCTTGTGTTAAACAACAACATACTTTGTCTACCTGCAAACCTAGTTCAATGTTTGCTTTTAAAAAACATTATTCTGGCAAATTTTTATCAAGTATCTTTTCTACAAAGAGGGACCAAATTTATATCTTTTCTACAAAGAGAACCCAAATATATATCTTTTCTACAAAGAGTGCCCAAATTTATCAAAGAACTAATGGCAGGAAACACAGTTTTGAGCTCATAAGTGAATCAACAGACCTTTTTTTACTGTTGGGCCAATTTTAAATATCAAATAGTGGCCGTGTCTCAAAACCTTTGTTTCCAAACAGGTTAAGTTGCAGCTCATAAGTTAACTAATTATAAAAAAAGACTGCTTAGTTCTCCAATAGTTAAAGATTGTCCACTTCCTAACATGATCCTGTGCAATAATCTTTTTTTAAATTTGTTTTTGTTGTTGTTTTTTGCATTTTTTTAAAATCTAAAATATCTGTATATATAATAAATGGAATGACAATCATTAAAACTTGTTACATATAAAGGTGCAGTGATATTAATATCCTGTGTTTCTAAAATTTTCGGCAGGCCGGTCATTGACCGATTTTCAGGAAGAATGTCCGATTGAAATTTTAAAATTTGTAAAAAAATTAGTCATGAATAGTGGCCCATAAATTGTTACAAAAATTACCAACATGAACATTCTTCACGGCTTAATAAGTTATTAACCTTTCAATTAACGACTCCACAACTATGCTACCATGACTACCGCGACTACACGATCCGTGACTAGCCTGCGGCATAGATGAAACGGGATGTGGTTGGTCTCATTTTAACAACTAGCGGGTTTATTTCATTTGCAAAATGAACTGTGCTAGTCAAAGGCTGTGTCAGAATTAAAAGTAGCAATATCCACGATTGTATTAATTTACAAAAACAATAAAGCAGTTTGCAATTAATAGAAAGGAATGTTAGTCGGATGTGCGAATTCTAAATGACCGACAGCCGAATAAAATAAAGTACGTTGAAAATTGCTGTTTTTACAAATTTAAAAGAAAACTTATGCGGATTTTACTTAAATTGATTGCCTTCCACAGCAAAGTTGAAAAGGCTCAAATGAATACTTAATGTGAAAAAAAATCGAGTGATCGGCTTGCTTACTTACGTACATAACGATGCAAATAAATTTCCAATTTACAAAAATCTACGTACGCAACATTTATTTCCGACTCAGAAATAAATGTTGCATACGCAGACTCGCCGAAGTTCATGCTAATTCAAGAATTACTATGTTGGGTAAAGAATAGAATAATATTTAAAAAAACTATAATATCATGTTTCAATACATGACATGATCGACGTATATTTAAGTAAAGCAAATACTTGCCTTCCGAAATTCCTAGAGTAAATAGATGTTCAATGAACTACATAACCTGCATCGCAATCGCTATGAACACTACTGTATATTACTGTTTAAATTTATTACGTCACGTTTTAGAAGCATGGGATGTTTTGTATTGCAACAAAGACGCCGATCGCTGTAAACTTCAAAAGTCACGTGCCACTAAAATAAATTGATCAAAGAATTTTCCCGTCTACAGCTCGGAAATCATTAAATAAATTGGTTGGGATGTTGTATGATAGCGCCGACGAGAAAATATGCCGCAAGGAAGGAATAGACTGGGGGTCGGAAGAGTAAAATGCGCTGAACGCGGGGACCAGAAGTCACAGTTCTTGCGGACCGAAGTCGTTATTCGAAACGAACCAGAAGTCGGAAAATAGTCAATTTTGGCGCCAATGTCCGATCGGGATTTTGAAATTTTGGAAACACTGTTAATATAATTTATATATTTATAATATACTGTTAGAAAAAAGAAAGGCAACTCTTCAGAACTGCATCTACATTTCAACTTAAAAATTGTTTCTTTTAAAATAATGTTTTTTTTGTGCTTTTTTTTTAAAGTAAATCATTTGTTATTATTAAGAAAACAAGACTTAATTTTGGAGTATAAAACATTTCAAACACTATTGAGGTGCATTTTCATTTTTCGATTTGTTTTTATTAATTATTTAATTATTGCCATTCTTTATTTCGATTATTATATATTATATAGATGTACTCACATGGCTTCTATTGATCTTACAGATCTTGAATAAAGCCCAGCCAGATACATGTCCTCTCCACAAAGAATAACCTGGCACATCCGGAATGCATGTCCACATAGATAATCAGAAACATGACCAGTCCTTTCAGACAACATCCTCAACAATGAATAACATGGCACACCTGGAAAAAATGTCCACAAAAGATAAAACTGATGTTTTTTTGACTGAACAGCTAACAGTGTAGACCCTGGATAGACATTATTATGCAAAGAAATACAAGACCAGGGTTGGATGCAAGAAATCCATAAAGAGGGTTCATTTGGGCCAGTTTTAGGGTAGTTACATGATTTCCAGCAAAAATCCCCATGAAAATTAAATACTACTGCCAAAATGGGGGTTCGAACAATCCCACAAACCCCCTCTAAATCTGCCCCTAAAGACTAATAAATTGCACTAAATGTACACAAAGTATTGGATATTTTAATATTAATAAAGCCATTAATTAAGAAGACTAACCTATTTACCTTTACTTTCTACATTGGAATGTAATGAAACAAATAAAAACTTGTAAAACACAACCTACCTGTTCACTGTGGGACTTCTGATGCAGGCTTCCCATGTTGGCTCTGGACATTTGGTGCACATCAATCCTTCATATTGGGTAATTTGACGAGGGTCTATCATTCCACTTGGCTGAGTTCTGCACTGCAGTATTAAAAAATAAAATATTCAACAGAACAGTGAACTGTTTTGGCAGGAATCCTGCAGCCTCATTCATCTTCATTTAATTAACCTCACACTTATGAAAGATAATCATCTTCTTATTTCAGTTCAAACACTATTGACTGCTGACAGCTGTGGTCATGGAGTAGAATTATGGAAGACAGAAGACCGCTACACATTTTGGTCTCATCTGGTTTCATTCAAAAAGAAATTTGCAAAGTTATTCAAGTCATTTGTTGCAGCAACAATATATTTTAAGTAGTAGTAGAAGCAGTAGTAGTAGTAGTATAATAGTATTAACTTGCTACTTTAATTTGTTTAAAATAATGAAATGACTTACTTTTTTTTTCAAAATAATCCAGTAACTGTAAGTCAAGCAACAACTGACCTGTACAACTTTGTACAACAATGGCTTGTTTTAGTGAAAACCTGTTCTAGTGAGCTCATAACAAAAACCCCCTCAAGCTTGAAAAACTAACAAAGGTGTGTAGTCAACTGTTTCATAAACCTGCTTCAAGGTATTAATGTTTTCAATGCTTATTTCATGACCCACTTAGATGGTTATAACAATGAATGTTCATCCCTACTATAGTCCGATTTTATGCATTGAGCCATGAATGTACTTTTGTATTTATAGAATTTTGGAATATTCCACAAAATAGGGAAGTTAGATGTTCCCATCATCGCTCAAATTCTAGAAAATGTACAGCCTTGTAACAAAATGCTTCCTGGTCGTGGCAGTAGCGCTTCTGATTTATGAAAATATGGCATAAGGGTTGTGTGTTCGAATCCCATAAGTGGATGTTTTTTTTCTTTGTTTTAATGCCATTTTTTCAATACATAAATGGATACACCGACAGAAAATGCCATTAAACCGAACACATTTTGAATAACCTTTAATCAAGTAAGATGATAAGATTTTGTGATCGAAGCTTACTGCTTTTCAAACCACAGTTTTCGGAGGACGCCAAACATTGTATTAAATGGTTTTGAAGTATGTAAATAAAAAAGAGAATGCAACGAAGGTTTCATTAACTACTAACAAAACAATTCAAAAATAAAATAATACCATACGAACTAAATAAAAATAATTAAAAGCAAATAAAAGACAAAAATAAAAGAAAAGTTGCCGTTACTGGATTCAAACTTGCAATGTTATTGCTCATAGTCCGAGATCCTAATCCACTGAGCTATTGCGTCTTGACTGAAAATCCGCTGCGTTGAAAAGGTTTTAATGTCGTATAAGTTAAGTTATTTAACGGTAAATCTGTAAATTGACGCACTTTACCTATTTAATATTGAAAACAGTGGACTTGTCCGAAAGGTCACAGCTCATGGGTCAAAATCGAACTATACCGGTATATTGAATTTACCAATCACTAGGATAAAGGAAATAACTTTTTCAATAGGATTAGGACTCCTAGAAACGCAATATCATACATGAAAAGTAAAACATTGCTTTGGAGGCAAATGTCAATTATTGTAGACCCAAGTGAGAAAACACCATCAGTCATGATATGTAGAAACAAGAAGCTGTGTTCGTAAAACACATATGCCCCCGGTAGCGAAGTTTGTAACGATACAAATTTTAAATGATAGCACAGTGTTACAACTGCAACTAAAATCACAAGTTAGTTCTAAATAATGAAAATAACCGTCTGGTGCCAGAACCTGTACATGAAAAGAATTTATCATAACAAGAGCCAGTCGGAAACGACTGCACACTCAACTATTCGAAGTCAGACATATTTAAGCACATTTAAAACTGGGCTTCATTTAAACTGGGGAGTGATTCAGGAGTTTATGACACCCAACACACACACATGAACAAAAGTTTCTTAATCCAAGTTAGGAAATCAATAAATTACAGTTACTTTATTATTGTAGCTTTTTTTAGAGGGTTTACACAACCCAGTCCATACACCCCTGATCCCACACCCATCAACCCACTATCCCTGCCCACCTATAGTGATGTGGTGGGGTGTGGAGTAGTATAGTAAGGTATGGTATGCTGGTTGCTGTTGTTGGTGGTGTGGGTGTTGTTGCTGTTGTTGGTATTGCTGTTGGTGTTGGTAATGTTGGTGTGGTTGGTGGTGTTGGTGTTGTTGTTGGTGTAGTTGTCAGTGTTGTTGTTGGTGTTGTCAGTTGTTGGTGTTGTTGATGCTATTGTTGTTGGTTGTTGGTGTTGTTGATGCTATTGTTGTTGGTGGTGGTGTTGTTGTTGGTGGTGTTGTTGACGGTGGTGTTGACGGAGTTGTTGGTGGTGTTGTTGACGGTGTTGTTGGTGGTGTTGTTGACGGTGTTGTTGACGGTATTATTGTTGATGTTGTGGTGGTGGTGTGGTGTGAGATGGGGTGGTGTGGTGGGGGTGGTGTGGGGTGGTGGTGGTGTGGGGGTGGTGGTGGTGTGGTGGTGGTGGGGGTGGTGGTGTGTGGTGTGGTGTGGTGTGGTGTGGTGTGGTGTGGTATGGTATGGTATGGTATGGTATGGTATGGTATGGTATGGTATGGTATAGTATAGTATAGTATAGTATAGTATAGTTTAGTATAGTAACCACTCAACACTTTCACCAAAGTATGTTAAGTACATCTGTTTTAAACCTTTTCTATAGCATTACCTTAGAAAAACACTAACATTGAAACTTAAACCATAATTTCTAAGTCTTAATTCTAATTTCTAAGCGAAAAAGGGCAAAAATCAAATAAAACAAGTTAACCATTTATATCCAAGTATAAAATGGGGAGATAATCCCAGAAAAAAGGTAGCCAGACTTACGTAACTTGTAAGGGTCATCATCTGTGCACTGTTAAGTATGTGTGTAAACTTTAATGCCAGATCTCTTTGTGGATATTGCGAAATATCCAACATGCCGAAATAAGTTAACCATTTTCTAAGTACAAAAAGGGGAGACAACACCAGAAATAAGGTACCCAGAGTTATGTAACTTGTCAGTGTCATGACCTGTGAACTGTTAAGTAAGTGTGTAAACTTTCATGCCAATGCTCATTGTAGAAATTGAGAAATATCGAACTTGCCGAAAAATGTTAACCATTTATCTCTAAGTACAAATTGGGGAGAAAACCCCGAATTAAGATAGCCAGAGTTATGTAACTTGTTAAGAGTCATACCCTGTGCACTGTATATTAAGTTTGTAAACTTTCATGCTAATGATCTTTGTAGAAATGGAAAAATATCCAACTTGCCGAAACAGGTTAACCATTTTTCTAAGTACAAAAAGGGGAGATAACACCAGAAATAAGGTACCCAGAGTTATGTAACTTGTCAGGGTCATGACCTGTGAACTGTTAAGTAAGTGTGTAAACTTTCATGCCAATGCTCTTTGTAGAAATTGAGAAATATCCAACTTGCCGAAAAATGTTAACCGGACGGATGGACGTACGGACGGACGGACGTACGGACGGACGGACGGTTCAATCACTAGATGCCGGGGGCATAAAAATAAGAGCCATTTGGAAATAAAGGAAGTAGACATATTAAGCCAATTTCAGGAATTTCTATCGGTTCCTTCCCCACCAACACTAACAAAAACATTTTATTGAAGTGAGTTCTGAATGAAAAAAAAGTAAATATTTATTTTGGAGTAGGGTAGGTACCCACTCACCCCCAAGTAAACAACAAAAGTTTGTTGATGAATAAAATTAAAAGAAATATTTTGGATGGGGTTATCCCACACAGACACCACTGACCTAGTTCCCTCTCCCACCCTTCAACCACTCAACACTTCTAATCAAAGTTTTTATGTGTCACTTGTTTAATACCTCTAAAATGAAAAAAAATAATCCTATAGCATATTGCTGTGCAATACATGTCCCCTACCTGTAAGGCTTAAAGGCCAAGAGAATAGTTTTGCTGAAGAGGGGTGGAGGAGTAATGCCCTGAGAACTCAAGCTGTTGTGAGTTTACATAAATAAAAAATGAAAATTAAAAAAAAACATAATATGTTTTATCCCTAAATTGTTCGAAGGGATGACAAACCTCAACACGCCACACAGACCCTCTGATTACTCTGCAGTGAGATTTGAAAAAAAAATAGCCACAAAGTGACCCAACCAAGTTTTCTTTAAAGTATTAGAGGGCTTTTCTTTACAATCATCTACACATCCTACTTTATCATCTGTGCAAGTTCGAAAGAAATCTGCTCGATAGTTTAGGAGGATTTGATGCCACAAAATTTACAGACGTACCAAAAGATGTTCCTACAAATGGACATTAGTTGGGTATTTCTTTTTGTTTAAAACTACCCAACAGGCAAAAAATGTACTGAATAAGACACAACGGAATGAATGGGAATGTGTGTTGATTAACCACTTACTGGGTATTTGGTACCTAACAAGTGCCTAGCGGTGAGCATGGATACACAAACATACAGTCGGAGATAATCTCTATATGCCTCCCACTTCGTGGAGAAAAAAAACATTATAAGTGACATGATTTTATTTCCTTTATAATTTTCACTTTTTATGTTATCTAACAACATTTTGCAGATGCTGTTTCAGCCTTTTGAAGTTTTCATCACTACAAATGAAATGAGACCACTTGAGGCCCACATGGAAGATTGGGAAACCAAATGTGTAGCCTCGTTCAATAAAGACATTACTTACTTACTTACTTACTAAAATCTCAAAAATGTCCCATTTTGGCATGTAAAATGTTAGCATCTAAAAACTGCCATTTTTTCTTTTACTTTTTACTGTACTTTTATTCTGTCAGTCTTCTTTAATTAAGTCTTTTAGGCAATTCTCTTTCTGTTATTTTGATATATAATTCATAATTCTATGTTGGCTACTTCAATCATTCAGAATTGAAAAAAACAGCTCAGTAGGGTTTTATAATCAATCATCATTTAATCCCTACAGGACAGTGCTGTTTAAGATGGTTTTACCCTAAAAAAGGTCTTTGAACTTAATGGTCTTAAAAAATATTATAAAGAGTATGATATATAGCTTTTATTTCTGCTCTATTTCATTGATTACTTTCACTAAATGGCAAAATAGACAGATTTTTATAGATCTGTTCATACACTTTTGTTGTCAACCATTTTAATATGTTGTAGCAGTCTGTCCGTAAACAATGGTCCCCCCACCCATTGGTAACTTCTAACAAATCAAAGCATGTAAGTGCTGGAATCCAGCTGGAAGCCAGCAAAGCGTAAAAATGATCAAAAACAAATGCAACATCTGCAATGTTACAGGAATTCCAGTTTTCTCCCAGCCATTAAAGATAAATAATAACTAAACAGAATGAAGAATCTATAAAGTCCTATGAAAGCCATGTCAACTGCTTGCAAAAATATAATAATTTTATACTCCTGCATCACAACTTCAAGCAATACTAAAGGCCCTATAAATGCAATTAGGAAATAAAAGGAAAATTCTGTGTCAATCATAGTATGAAAACTCTTGGGTGAGCAAAATTATATTTATTACAGCTTATTTCTTTCCTTTGTATTACACTTATTTCCACAGGGGACCCTGTGAAAGGCTATTTGAACTTGGTTTCATCGATATCAATGTGTCCCAGCTGGGAGTCAGCATTATGTAAATGCTATTTATATTTTAACCATTTCCTCCTTGGACTAACATTTATTGTGTGGGTGAACAGTGTAGATCCAGATCAGTCAGCACATCTGTGCTGTCTGGTCAGGATCTGCTCATTTCAATTTTTGATTTGTTCGGTTATTTCTGACTAAAATGTGACAACTGCATATCCTGAACAGATGGCACAGATGTGCCAGCAGATCTGGAACTAAACTGGTCACGCATGCGTAAAAACGCGTATATTATATGGAGGAAAGGGAGAAAAGAGAGCGTCCAACCTAATAAATCACATATAGAAGGGCTTTTTATATTCATAAGCTGGGGCTCTTAACACTGTAACAGACACCTTTCCCTCACTGTTATCTGTTCAACTCAATTGTAATGCATGTGGCACATGCCAAATCCATCTGATCTGATCTACACTCGGAATTTTGGTCAGTAAGTATATGTACCTAATATTACTAGATCTAAAAATGAACAGACTGGTCAGCCTGCACTGATGTGCAAGTCGATATGGTCTAACCTTGTCACACATAGAATAGAAGCTGTATCTATGTAGGACCCTTCATAATGACTTACCGGTATGAATAATGATTTATGTCTAATAACTTGGACTGAAATACTTGTTAATGTGTTGCACATATAATCTATTTCTAACATAACCCTGTACTCTATAAATGTGCCTTTATGGCATGAGCAAACAGTGTAGATCCAGATCAGATGTGCCATCTGTGCTGTCTGAGATCTGCACTGTTCACTTGTAGATTCAATAGGATATTTCGGACCAAGATGCGACCATTTTAGATCCTGATCAGAAACAAAAATGCTGTCCGATCTGGATCTACACTAGTCACACACAAGCTTAAATGCATTCATATGGAGAAAAGGGGACTTTTGATCAACCACTTTAGTTATGCCCTTTTAAATGACTTGCCTTTTCTTTAAATAGCTGAAATGACAATATCTGAGCATCCAGTTAACTGATTTCAATAATCTTTTCAGTTCTGTACTCGGTTTCAATATGCAAAACATACGGAATAACCTTTTATAAACTTTTTATTAACTTTAATATTTTACCATTTTTTCACTTTTCTCGCAATTTTTTAAACAACCCAAATGCACAGTATGAAATATATATATATTTTTAGAAAAGTTGATTGCATATTTATGTGTACAATGACAGTCACTGCTCATATTATTACAACAGTTTATGCAGCTTTAAAAACCATCATGTCTTGGCCTTTCAGAATTTCACTGTTATCATAATTTTTGTCAGTTTTCATTACACGTGTATCATTAGGTATGCGCCATACAGTTTTTGTCTGTGTTTGTTCCTTTCAGCATTGCACATACTATCTCCCAAGGTTAATCTGATTATATTCTGTAAACAAATATCCATGGATCCTGTTTGTGTCTATCACAATTTAAAAATATAGCCCCAAAACATTATTGGTGCAACAGAAACAGTGTTCAATATTTTCGGAAAACACAATGGAAGAGAGATCACTGCAGTTTTGTGTAGTTTGGGCTAAACCCCCTTCTTGTTAAGTAACAAAACCATAAAACTACTGACATGGTTTATTATCAACAGAACAAAAAAACCTGCTGAAATACTTTCAAAATTCATCCACTGAGTCTACATTCAGAATATGCCCTCTTTAACTTCATTGTGATTGTCTTACACATATGCAGTTTATAAAATCAGTATAACAGTAATTGAGCACATTTGTTACATTGAGTAGCATTAATGATAATGCTTTTAATTAAAACAATCCATTTAAACAGACTTCGGTCTGTAGGACATGTCTGAGAGATTTGGCTTCAAACCAGTAAAATGCTGTATGTTGTCAGCCCTTCAGTCTGGCGCCTTTAATGCTAAGCTTAACACAAAATTTAAGTGAAATGGGGCATAAGGTATCAATCACATGTGTTGACCATGACTAGTAAATGAGGAGAAGGGGGCACACAATTAACATAAACAAAGGGCCAGAACTGGAGTAAATGGTTGCAAGACACATTCTCTTACTGCAAACTACACGTCATGTCTAATCATCTGTGCAAGTTGTTAAAAATTGAGGTACAAATGCAAAGAGTCAAACTTTTATGACTGAAATTAACAAAGGGCCGTAAGTGTGGTAAAAATGGTACTTTAGGATCATCTACAAATCCTGCTTGATCATGTGTGCAAGTTTGAAAAAAAACCTCCCGATTGTCAATGGAGAGATTATAGTCATAAGATTTTATTACTGAAATCAACAAAGGGCCATAACTCCGGCAAAAATGCTTGCAGTAAATTTTTGTTCTTTAAAATCATCTACACAATCTGCTTGATCATCTGTGAAAGTTTGAAAGAAACCTGCATGATAATTAATCAAGAGTTTATGACACAAGATTTTATTTCAGAAAACAACAATGCGCCGAAACTCTGGTAAAAATGGTTCTAGGAAAAAATCTTTTCTTTACTATCTACACATCCTGCTTGATGACCTGTGCTAGTTTGAAAAAAATCCACCTGATAGTTCAATATGAATTGATGACACAAGATTTTATTATTGAAATTAACAAAGAGACATAACTCTGGTAAAAATGGTCACAGGAAAAAATATTTTATTTACGATCAACTACACATCCTGCTTAATTGTTTGTGCAAGTTTGAAAGAAATTCGCCCGATAGATAATGAAGAGTGATTAACCTTTTCTCCATAGAAATGCCTTCATCACATGGGCAAACTGTGTAGATCCAGGATTGAAGCAGAAGCGGATTTGTCATAAAAATCTCAAACATGATAAAAGCCATTAAATCTTCACTTGTTATGAAGCATTATTAAAGCCAGGAGGATTTGCCAGTAGAAAAGATGACAGCTTATTCCTAACAGGTCTGTATTCAAGACAAACCTGCAACATTAACGGTATTTTATGTAAGGCCTAGGGATTCAGTAGAAACACTGGTGAAGCAAGTATTGCAGGTGAGCATTAACTTGAAGCACACCTTTAATGCATGGGCAAACAGTGTAGATCCAGATCAGCTGGCACATCCATGCCATATGATCAGGATCTGCACTGTTAGCTATTTGATTTATTAGGTTATTTCTGACAAAAAAGCGACCAGTGCAGATAATATGGAAAGCCAGAGCTGTCTTATATTGTTGTTTTCGAATGTATTCAACCGCTTTGGTATTATATCAGTTCATTTCTATAATATATAAAACCAAAACATGCATTTATTGAACCAATACTCATTATATTAATCCACGCGTACAATATATTATACGCACTCGTCGATATATGAAACCAATATACCTTTATGTAGATTCAGCCTTGCTATGTTTGTATTGGAAACTGTATTGAATGAAACCAGTATGTTCAAATATGAATTCACATTTTAATATATACAACCAACTGCCTTTGTATACTGCCAACTTGCGCATATATAAATATATTTTTGAATTGTATTTAACGAATGTATTAATATTTAAAACCGCATTAGACATACATAAATCCAACTGTCCTTATGTGGAATGATAGTATCATTATATTATATCATTTTCACGATATATGAAAGTAAACTGTTCATATATAAAACCGAATAAGAAATATATTTGTTCGTTTTGTAATTGTATGAAATAACGTTATGCTTATATTGTTCTGATTTATCAGTGCATGGCGTCTTCTGCATGCCTAGCCGGTGTCGAAGTAAAATACATCTCCCAACGAATAGTCTCGTCAATATAATGACAAGCCGGTTTCATATAATGAAGAACGGTACGACACATTGTCGAAACGGATATATATAAAGAATTATTGTATCCATACATTGATCTTACGTTTAATATAAGAACGTTTTCAGTTAAATATAATGTTAAATGAAATAAAAGCAATGCATTTCGGTTAAGTATAATGATAGCTGTTCTTATTGTATATGAAACCGAACATATATATTTCTTATTCGGTTTTATATATGAACAGTTTACTTTCATATATTGTCAAAATGATATCATATAATGCTACACTCGTTACACACAAGGACAGATGGATACATATATGTCTACTTTGGTTTGATAAAAAGATGCAGTCATTAAATACAATGTCAATATGAACTGATATATTGCAACATTGGTTACACATTTGAATGGTTGGTTCAACGAATGATGAATCGAAATAATATAAGTATTACTCGATTTCATACAAGGACGAAGCGAATATTGGTTACACATTTGAATGGTTGGTTCAACAAATGATGAATCAAAATAATATAAGTACTACTCGATTTCATACAAGGACGAAGCGAATATATATATTTCTTCTTCGGTTTTATATATGAACAGTTACTTTCATATATCGTGTAAATAAGATAATATAATGATACTCTCATTCCACATAAGGACAGTTGGATTTATGTATGTCTAATGCGGTTTTAAATATTAATACATTCGTTAAATACAATTCAAAAATATATTTATATATGCGCAAGTTGGCAGTATACAAAGGCAGTTGGTTGTATATATTAAAATGTGAATTCATATTTGAACATACTGGTTTCATTCAATACAGTTTCCAATACAAACAAAGCAAGACTGAATCTATATAAAGGTATATTGGTTTCATATATCGACGAGTCCGTATCATATATTGTACGTGTGAATTAATATAAAGAGTTTTGGTTCAATAAATACATGTTTTGGTTTTATATATTATAGAAATGAACTGATATAATACCAAAGCGGTTGAATAAATTCGAAAACAACAATATAAAACAGCTCTGGCTTTCCATAAGATAACACAGATGTGCTGTCTGATCTGGATCTACACTGCTTGTGGATATTTTGGGTCTAACTAGTTTAATGTAATGCCTAGGCATTTTGTAGAAACACTGATGATGCAAGTATTGTGGGTGGGCATTAACTTGAGGCAAACCTTTAATACCATGGCAAACAGTGTAGATCCAGATCAGCTGGCACATCCATGCCATCTGATCAGGATCTGCAAAAATAATTATTTATTAGATTATTTCTGACAAAAAAGCAACCAGTGCAGATCCTGATCAGATGACACAGATGTGCTGGCTGATCTGGATCTACACTGCTTGCGGATATTTTGGGTCTAACTAGTTGTTGCCGAGTTGCTTGGCAGTTGCCGCGCCACCCAAAGTCTTGAAAGAGTGAGTTACTTGGCAGTTGCCGCGCTAAATTTGCACAATTAGAACCAAAATGTCCACAAGCAGTGAAGATCCAGATCAGCCAGCACATCTGTGTCATCTGACCACAATAGTTTTATGCATTTAGTGTTTGTTACAATACCTAGCTTAACACATGTTGCAGTTCGATCAGGCATTATGGTAATTGGCATACCCACACAAGATATGATCATGAACAAGTGTTAAAAAGTTTCGAAGCTGTAGTGAAAGTAGTTTGGTATTTCTGAAAACAACAATGGGCCAAAACTCTGGTAAAAATGGTTCCAGTAAGAAATCTTTTCTTTACCATCTACACATCCTGCTTGATCACCTGTGCAAGTTTGAAAGAAATCAGCCTAATAGTTCAATAGGAGTAGATGCCACAAGATTTTATTATTGAAATTAACAAAGGGCCATAACTCTGGTAAAAATGGTCACAGGAAACAATATTTTACTTATGATCAACTACACATTCTGCTTGACCATTTGTGCAAGTTTGAAAGAAATCCGCCTGAAAGATAATGAATAGTGATTAACCTTTTCTCCACAGAAATGCCTTTATCACATGGGCAAACTGTGTAGATCCAGATCAGCCAGCACATCCGTGCCCACACTAGGCATTTTATGACTTGAAAGATATTTTAACTTACGTGATGGCACAATATGATTTTACTGTTGATAAACATATGAACTTATGGGATATATGAACAAGTTCAGCCAGTAACATTAATATAAGATTAAAAAGTACAGATTATTCAAGACAAAACTGCAACATTAACATTCTATGTTAGCGTTATCGCTCGCCAAAATCGCCAATTGGCGATAAAAAATACCAACTGCCGATGATTTTCTTACAAATCAATGAATCTGGCGATAAAAAATTCGGGCATAAAATTTCGCACAACAGACGAATATTGATCAATTTCCCGCCACGTGTCACCGACCATACACGTTTTTAACAATCATTACTTACCATTACTTACAAACAATCTGGTACACACTTTCTACCACATTCATGACATAATCTTGTTAATTAGGATCCCTGATAAGCAGTTTTATTTATTCATTCTTTGCTCGAGGCGGACATGTTTGTTTACGTAATTGGATTTGTCTAAAACAATTAAAAATGTCACAGTCGTCGACCAATCGAGTCAAGCTGACGATGCAAGGGTGGAGTAACAAGATCTATAAAATGATGATTGACGTCGGCAAATAATTAAACTACCCCAAAAAACTTCAAATGGGAACAGTCGGAGACAAATCAAAACGTTATTATAATCAATCAGTGGTTTTTTAAATACAACTTTAGCTTTTTTCTAATAGATGGATGAATGTAAATCGGCGGGAAAATCGGTCCGGAGTATCGAAATTGCAGCGTATTTGTAAAGATAAATATTTTCTAAAGTCATTTTCCAATAAGCTTACATTTCTAAGTACTTTGTATTTTTAAATACTAGGGCATTTATGTTATAAGCCTTGCTCAAGCATATTATTCATGATTGTTGTCTTTAATTTCAGCAAGGCATTCAGTCTTTGGAAGCAAGAAAGAAAATAGAATCAATCAATTCATTAAGTGTATATAGCAGAAATCACAGTAATTACAGAAATAAACATTAACAGTATCATTAAATTATACAGTGCAGTAAATTGCTATTGAAAAAATCACTTAGCCTTCTATAAGAGTTGTATGTTTAAAAAAATTGGAATAAAACTTACTTTGTTTTAGATACCGAGTTGGTTTATGAATATTTAAAACTTAGGTCGTGCGCTATCACGCCGCTTAAAAATTTGGCTCATACTTTTTTTTCCTTAGCGCCAACATAGACATTATTTAATGTAATGCCGAGGCATTTTGTAGAAACACTGGTGATGCAAGTATTGTGGGTGGGCATTAACTTTAGGCAAACCTTTAATACCATGGCAAACAGTGTAGATCCAGATCAGCTGGCACATCCATGCCATCTGATCAGGATCTGCACAGATCATTATTTATTAGATTATTTCTGACAAAAAAGCGACCAGTGCAGATCCTGATCAGATGACACAGATGTGCTGGCTGATCTGGATCTACACTGCTTGCGGATATTTTGGGTCTAACTAGTTGTTGCAGAGTTGCTTGGCAGTTGCCGCGCCACCGCAAGTCTTGAAAGAGTGAGTTACTTGGCAGTTGCCGCGCTAAATTTGCACAATTAGAACCAAAATGTCCACAAGCAGTGAAGATCCAGATCAGCCAGCACATCTGTGTCATCTAACCACAATAGTTTTATGCATTTAGTGTTTGTTACAATACCTAGCTTAACACATGTTGCAGTTCGATCAGGCATTATGGTAATTGGCATACCCACACAAGATATGATCATGAACAAGTGTTAAAAAGTTTCGAAGCTGTAGTGAAAGTAGTTTGGTATTTCTGAAAACAACAATGGGCCAAAACTCTGGTAAAAATGGTTCCAGTAAGAAATCTTTTCTTTACCATCTACACATCCTGCTTGATCACCTGTGCAAGTTTGAAAGAAATCAGCCTAATAGTTCAATAGGAGTAGATGCCACAAGATTTTATTATTGAAATTAACAAAGGGCCATAACTCTGGTACAAATGGTCACAGGAAACAATATTTTATTTATGATCAACTACACATTCTGCTTGACCATTTGTGAAAGTTTGAAAGAAATCCGCCTGAAAGATAATGAATAGTGATTAACCTTTTCTCCACAGAAATGCCTTTATCACATGGGCAAACTGTGTAGATCCAGATCAGCCAGCACATCCGTGCCCACACTAGGCATTTTATGACTTGAAAGATATTTTAACTTACGTGATGGCACAATATGAGTTTACTGTTGATAAACATATGAACTTATGGGATATATGAACAAGTTCAGCCAGTAACATTAATATAAGATTAAAAAGTACAGATTATTCAAGAAAAAACCAACATTAACATTATTGAATAAACATATGAACATATGGGATGTATGAATGAGTTCAGCCAGTAATATAAATCCAATATTATAAAGTACAGATTATTCAAGACAAAACTGCAACATTAACATTCTATGTTAGCGTTATCGCTCGCCAAAATCGCCAATTGGCGATAAAAAATACCAACTGCCGATGATTTTCTTACAAATCAATGAATCTGGCGATAAAAAATTCGGGCATAAAATTTCGCACAACAGACGAATATTGATCAATTTCCCGCCACGTGTCACCGACCATACACGTTTTTAACAATCATTACTTACCATTACTTACAAACAATCTGGTACACACTTTCTACCACATTCATGACATAATCTTGTTAATTAGGATCCCTGATAAGCAGTTTTATTTATTCATTCTTTGCTCGAGGCGGACATGTTTGTTTACGTAATTGGATTTGTCTAAAACAATTAAAAATGTCACAGTCGTCGACCAATCGAGTCAAGCTGACGATGCAAGGTTGGAGTAACAAGATCTATAAAATGATGATTGACGTCGGCAAATAATTAAACTACCCCAAAAAACTTCAAATGGGAACAGTCGGAGACAAATCAAAACGTTATTATAATCAATCAGTGGTTTTTTAAATACAACTTTAGCTTTTTTCTAATAGATGGATGAATGTAAATCGGCGGGAAAATCGGTCCGGAGTATCGAAATTGCAGCGTATTTGTAAAGATCAATATTTTCTAAAGTCATTTTCCAATAAGCTTACATTTCTAAGTACTTTGTATTTTTAAATACTAGGGCATTTATGTTATAAGCCTTGCTCAAGCAAATTATTCATGATTGTTGTCTTTAATTTCAGCAAGGCATTCAGTCTTTGGAAGCAAGAAAGAAAATAGAATCAATCAATTCATTAAGTGTATATAGCAGAAATCACAGTAATTACAGAAATAAACATTAACAGTATCATTAAATTATACAGTGCAGTAAATTGCTATTGAAAAAATCACTTAGCCTTCTATAAGAGTTGTATGTTTAAAAAAAATGGAATAAAACTTACTTTGTTTTAGATACCGAGTTGGTTTATGAATATTTAAAACTTAGGTCGTGCGCTATCACGCCGCTTAAAAATTTGGCTCATACTTTTTTTTCCTTAGCGCCAACATAGACATTATTTAATGTAATGCCGAGGCATTTTGTAGAAACACTGGTGATGCAAGTATTGTGGGTGGGCATTAACTTTAGGCAAACCTTTAATACCATGGCAAACAGTGTAGATCCAGATCAGCTGGCACATCCATGCCATCTGATCAGGATCTGCACAGATCATTATTTATTAGATTATTTCTGACAAAAAAGCGACCAGTGCAGATCCTGATCAGATGACACAGATGTGCTGGCTGATCTGGATCTACACTGCTTGCGGATATTTTGGGTCTAACTAGTTGTTGCCGAGTTGCTTGGCAGTTGCCGCGCCACCGCAAGTCTTGAAAGAGTGAGTTACTTGGCAGTTGCCGCGCTAAATTTGCACAATTAGAACCAAAATGTCCACAAGCAGTGAAGATCCAGATCAGCCAGCACATCTGTGTCATCTGACCACAATAGTTTTATGCATTTAGTGTTTGTTACAATACCTAGCTTAACACATGTTGCAGTTCGATCAGGCATTATGGTAATTGGCATACCCACACAAGATATGATCATGAACAAGTGTTAAAAAGTTTCGAAGCTGTAGTGAAAGTAGTTTGGTATTTCTGAAAACAACAATGGGCCAAAACTCTGGTAAAAATGGTTCCAGTAAGAAATCTTTTCTTTACCATCTACACATCCTGCTTGATCACCTGTGCAAGTTTGAAAGAAATCAGCCTAATAGTTCAATAGGAGTAGATGCCACAAGATTTTATTATTGAAATTAACAAAGGGCCATAACTCTGGTAAAAATGGTCACAGGAAACAATATTTTATTTATGATCAACTACACATTCTGCTTGACCATTTGTGCAAGTTTGAAAGAAATCCGCCTGAAAGATAATGAATAGTGATTAACCTTTTCTCCACAGAAATGCCTTTATCACATGGGCAAACTGTGTAGATCCAGATCAGCCAGCACATCCGTGCCCACACTAGGCATTTTATGACTTGAAAGATATTTTAACTTACGTGATGGCACAATATGATTTTACTGTTGATAAACATATGAACTTATGGGATATATGAACAAGTTCAGCCAGTAACATTAATATAAGATTAAAAAGTACAGTTTATTCAAGAAAAAACCAACATTAACATTATTGAATAAACATATGAACATATGGGATGTATGAATGAGTTCAGCCAGTAACATAAATCCAATATTATAAAGTACAGATTATTCAAGACAAAACTGCAACATTAACATTCTATGTTAGCGTTATCGCTCGCCAAAATCGCCAATTGGCGATAAAAAATACCAACTGCCGATGATTTTCTTACAAATCAATGAATCTGGCGATAAAAAATTCGGGCATAAAATTTCGCACAACAGACGAATATTGATCAATTTCCCGCCACGTGTCACCGACCATACACGTTTTTAACAATCATTACTTACCATTACTTACAAACAATCTGGTACACACTTTCTACCACATTCATGACATAATCTTGTTAATTAGGATCCCTGATAAGCAGTTTTATTTATTCATTCTTTGCTCGAGGCGGACATGTTTGTTTACGTAATTGGATTTGTCTAAAACAATTAAAAATGTCACAGTCGTCGACCAATCGAGTCAAGCTGACGATGCAAGGGTGGAGTAACAAGATCTATAAAATGATGATTGACGTCGGCAAATAATTAAACTACCCCAAAAAACTTCAAATGGGAACAGTCGGAGACAAATCAAAACGTTATTATAATCAATCAGTGGTTTTTTAAATACAACTTTAGCTTTTTTCTAATAGATGGATGAATGTAAATCGGCGGGAAAATCGGTCCGGAGTATCGAAATTGCAGCGTATTTGTAAAGATAAATATTTTCTAAAGTCATTTTCCAATAAGCTTACATTTCTAAGTACTTTGTATTTTTAAATACTAGGGCATTTATGTTATAAGCCTTGCTCAAGCATATTATTCATGATTGTTGTCTTTAATTTCAGCAAGGCATTCAGTCTTTGGAAGCAAGAAAGAAAATAGAATCAATCAATTCATTAAGTGTATATAGCAGAAATCACAGTAATTACAGAAATAAACATTAACAGTATCATTAAATTATACAGTGCAGTAAATTGCTATTGAAAAAATCACTTAGCCTTCTATAAGAGTTGTATGTTTAAAAAAATTGGAATAAAACTTACTTTGTTTTAGATACCGAGTTGGTTTATGAATATTTAAAACTTAGGTCGTGCGCTATCACGCCGCTTAAAAATTTGGCTCATACTTTTTTTTCCTTAGCGCCAACATAGACATTATTTAATGTAATGCCGAGGCATTTTGTAGAAACACTGGTGATGCAAGTATTGTGGGTGGGCATTAACTTTAGGCAAACCTTTAATACCATGGCAAACAGTGTAGATCCAGATCAGCTGGCACATCCATGCCATCTGATCAGGATCTGCACAGATCATTATTTATTAGATTATTTCTGACAAAAAAGCGACCAGTGCAGATCCTGATCAGATGACACAGATGTGCTGGCTGATCTGGATCTACACTGCTTGCGGATATTTTGGGTCTAACTAGTTGTTGCCGAGTTGCTTGGCAGTTGCCGCGCCACCGCAAGTCTTGAAAGAGTGGGTTACTTGGCAGTTGCCGCGCTAAATTTGCACAATTAGAACCAAAATGTCCACAAGCAGTGAAGATCCAGATCAGCCAGCACATCTGTGTCATCTGACCACAATAGTTTTATGCATTTAGTGTTTGTTACAATACCTAGCTTAACACATGTTGCAGTTAGATCAGGCATTACGGTAATTGGCATACCCACACAAGATATGATCATGAACAAGTGTTAAAAAGTTTCGAAGCTGTAGTGAAAGTAGTTTGGTATTTCTGAAAACAACAATGGGCCAAAACTCTGGTAAAAATGGTTCCAGTAAGAAATCTTTTCTTTACCATCTACACATCCTGCTTGATCACCTGTGCAAGTTTGAAAGAAATCAGCCTAATAGTTCAATAGGAGTAGATGCCACAAGATTTTATTATTGAAATTAACAAAGGGCCATAACTCTGGTAAAAATGGTCACAGGAAACAATATTTTATTTATGATCAACTACACATTCTGCTTGACCATTTGTGCAAGTTTGAAAGAAATCCGCCTGAAAGATAATGAATAGTGATTAACCTTTTCTCCACAGAAATGCCTTTATCACATGGGCAAACTGTGTAGATCCAGATCAGCCAGCACATCCGTGCCCACACTAGGCATTTTATGACTTGAAAGATATTTTAACTTACGTGATGGCACAATATGATTTTACTGTTGATAAACATATGAACTTATGGGATATATGAACAAGTTCAGCCAGTAACATTAATATAAGATTAAAAAGTACAGATTATTCAAGAAAAAACCAACATTAACATTATTGAATAAACATATGAACATATGGGATGTATGAATGAGTTCAGCCAGTAACATAAATCCAATATTATAAAGTACAGATTATTCAAGACAAAACTGCAACATTAACATTCTATGTTAGCGTTATCGCTCGCCAAAATCGCCAATTGGCGATAAAAAATACCAACTGCCGATGATTTTCTTACAAATCAATGAATCTGGCGATAAAAAATTCGGGCATAAAATTTCGCACAACAGACGAATATTGATCAATTTCCCGCCACGTGTCACCGACCATACACGTTTTTAACAATCATTACTTACCATTACTTACAAACAATCTGGTACACACTTTCTACCACATTCATGACATAATCTTGTTAATTAGGATCCCTGATAAGCAGTTTTATTTATTCATTCTTTGCTCGAGGCGGACATGTTTGTTTACGTAATTGGATTTGTCTAAAACAATTAAAAATGTCACAGTCGTCGACCAATCGAGTCAAGCTGACGATGCAAGGGTGGAGTAACAAGATCTATAAAATGATGATTGACGTCGGCAAATAATTAAACTACCCCAAAAAACTTCAAATGGGAACAGTCGGAGACAAATCAAAACGTTATTATAATCAATCAGTGGTTTTTTAAATACAACTTTAGCTTTTTTCTAATAGATGGATGAATGTAAATCGGCGGGAAAATCGGTCCGGAGTATCGAAATTGCAGCGTATTTGTAAAGATAAATATTTTCTAAAGTCATTTTCCAATAAGCTTACATTTCTAAGTACTTTGTATTTTTAAATACTAGGGCATTTATGTTATAAGCCTTGCTCAAGCATATTATTCATGATTGTTGTCTTTAATTTCAGCAAGGCATTCAGTCTTTGGAAGCAAGAAAGAAAATAGAATCAATCAATTCATTAAGTGTATATAGCAGAAATCACAGTAATTACAGAAATAAACATTAACAGTATCATTAAATTATACAGTGCAGTAAATTGCTATTGAAAAAATCACTTAGCCTTCTATAAGAGTTGTATGTTTAAAAAAATTGGAATAAAACTTACTTTGTTTTAGATACCGAGTTGGTTTATGAATATTTAAAACTTAGGTCGTGCGCTATCACGCCGCTTAAAAATTTGGCTCATACTTTTTTTTCCTTAGCGCCAACATAGACATTATTTAATGTAATGCCGAGGCATTTTGTAGAAACACTGGTGATGCAAGTATTGTGGGTGGGCATTAACTTTAGGCAAACCTTTAATACCATGGCAAACAGTGTAGATCCAGATCAGCTGGCACATCCATGCCATCTGATCAGGATCTGCACAGATCATTATTTATTAGATTATTTCTGACAAAAAAGCGACCAGTGCAGATCCTGATCAGATGACACAGATGTGCTGGCTGATCTGGATCTACACTGCTTGCGGATATTTTGGGTCTAACTAGTTGTTGCCGAGTTGCTTGGCAGTTGCCGCGCCACCGCAAGTCTTGAAAGAGTGGGTTACTTGGCAGTTGCCGCGCTAAATTTGCACAATTAGAACCAAAATGTCCACAAGCAGTGAAGATCCAGATCAGCCAGCACATCTGTGTCATCTGACCACAATAGTTTTATGCATTTAGTGTTTGTTACAATACCTAGCTTAACACATGTTGCAGTTCGATCAGGCATTACGGTAATTGGCATACCCACACAAGATATGATCATGAACAAGTGTTAAAAAGTTTCGAAGCTGTAGTGAAAGTAGTTTGGTATTTCTGAAAACAACAATGGGCCAAAACTCTGGTAAAAATGGTTCCAGTAAGAAATCTTTTCTTTACCATCTACACATCCTGCTTGATCACCTGTGCAAGTTTGAAAGAAATCAGCCTAATAGTTCAATAGGAGTAGATGCCACAAGATTTTATTATTGAAATTAACAAAGGGCCATAACTCTGGTAAAAATGGTCACAGGAAACAATATTTTATTTATGATCAACTACACATTCTGCTTGACCATTTGTGCAAGTTTGAAAGAAATCCGCCTGAAAGATAATGAATAGTGATTAACCTTTTCTCCACAGAAATGCCTTTATCACATGGGCAAACTGTGTAGATCCAGATCAGCCAGCACATCCGTGCCCACACTAGGCATTTTATGACTTGAAAGATATTTTAACTTACGTGATGGCACAATATGATTTTACTGTTGATAAACATATGAACTTATGGGATATATGAACAAGTTCAGCCAGTAACATTAATATAAGATTAAAAAGTACAGATTATTCAAGACAAAACTGCAACATTAACATTCTATGTTAGCGTTATCGCTCGCCAAAATCGCCAATTGGCGATAAAAAATACCAACTGCCGATGATTTTCTTACAAATCAATGAATCTGGCGATAAAAAATTCGGGCATAAAATTTCGCACAACAGACGAATATTGATCAATTTCCCGCCACGTGTCACCGACCATACACGTTTTTAACAATCATTACTTACCATTACTTACAAACAATCTGGTACACACTTTCTACCACATTCATGACATAATCTTGTTAATTAGGATCCCTGATAAGCAGTTTTATTTATTCATTCTTTGCTCGAGGCGGACATGTTTGTTTACGTAATTGGATTTGTCTAAAACAATTAAAAATGTCACAGTCGTCGACCAATCGAGTCAAGCTGACGATGCAAGGGTGGAGTAACAAGATCTATAAAATGATGATTGACGTCGGCAAATAATTAAACTACCCCAAAAAACTTCAAATGGGAACAGTCGGAGACAAATCAAAACGTTATTATAATCAATCAGTGGTTTTTTAAATACAACTTTAGCTTTTTTCTAATAGATGGATGAATGTAAATCGGCGGGAAAATCGGTCCGGAGTATCGAAATTGCAGCGTATTTGTAAAGATAAATATTTTCTAAAGTCATTTTCCAATAAGCTTACATTTCTAAGTACTTTGTATTTTTAAATACTAGGGCATTTATGTTATAAGCCTTGCTCAAGCATATTATTCATGATTGTTGTCTTTAATTTCAGCAAGGCATTCAGTCTTTGGAAGCAAGAAAGAAAATAGAATCAATCAATTCATTAAGTGTATATAGCAGAAATCACAGTAATTACAGAAATAAACATTAACAGTATCATTAAATTATACAGTGCAGTAAATTGCTATTGAAAAAATCACTTAGCCTTCTATAAGAGTTGTATGTTTAAAAAAATTGGAATAAAACTTACTTTGTTTTAGATACCGAGTTGGTTTATGAATATTTAAAACTTAGGTCGTGCGCTATCACGCCGCTTAAAAATTTGGCTCATACTTTTTTTTCCTTAGCGCCAACATAGACATTATTTAATGTAATGCCGAGGCATTTTGTAGAAACACTGGTGATGCAAGTATTGTGGGTGGGCATTAACTTTAGGCAAACCTTTAATACCATGGCAAACAGTGTAGATCCAGATCAGCTGGCACATCCATGCCATCTGATCAGGATCTGCACAGATCATTATTTATTAGATTATTTCTGACAAAAAAGCGACCAGTGCAGATCCTGATCAGATGACACAGATGTGCTGGCTGATCTGGATCTACACTGCTTGCGGATATTTTGGGTCTAACTAGTTGTTGCCGAGTTGCTTGGCAGTTGCCGCGCCACCGCAAGTCTTGAAAGAGTGGGTTACTTGGCAGTTGCCGCGCTAAATTTGCACAATTAGAACCAAAATGTCCACAAGCAGTGAAGATCCAGATCAGCCAGCACATCTGTGTCATCTGACCACAATAGTTTTATGCATTTAGTGTTTGTTACAATACCTAGCTTAACACATGTTGCAGTTCGATCAGGCATTACGGTAATTGGCATACCCACACAAGATATGATCATGAACAAGTGTTAAAAAGTTTCGAAGCTGTAGTGAAAGTAGTTTGGTATTTCTGAAAACAACAATGGGCCAAAACTCTGGTAAAAATGGTTCCAGTAAGAAATCTTTTCTTTACCATCTACACATCCTGCTTGATCACCTGTGCAAGTTTGAAAGAAATCAGCCTAATAGTTCAATAGGAGTAGATGCCACAAGATTTTATTATTGAAATTAACAAAGGGCCATAACTCTGGTAAAAATGGTCACAGGAAACAATATTTTATTTATGATCAACTACACATTCTGCTTGACCATTTGTGCAAGTTTGAAAGAAATCCGCCTGAAAGATAATGAATAGTGATTAACCTTTTCTCCACAGAAATGCCTTTATCACATGGGCAAACTGTGTAGATCCAGATCAGCCAGCACATCCGTGCCCACACTAGGCATTTTATGACTTGAAAGATATTTTAACTTACGTGATGGCACAATATGATTTTACTGTTGATAAACATATGAACTTATGGGATATATGAACAAGTTCAGCCAGTAACATTAATATAAGATTAAAAAGTACAGATTATTCAAGACAAAACTGCAACATTAACATTCTATGTTAGCGTTATCGCTCGCCAAAATCGCCAATTGGCGATAAAAAATACCAACTGCCGATGATTTTCTTACAAATCAATGAATCTGGCGATAAAAAATTCGGGCATAAAATTTCGCACAACAGACGAATATTGATCAATTTCCCGCCACGTGTCACCGACCATACACGTTTTTAACAATCATTACTTACCATTACTTACAAACAATCTGGTACACACTTTCTACCACATTCATGACATAATCTTGTTAATTAGGATCCCTGATAAGCAGTTTTATTTATTCATTCTTTGCTCGAGGCGGACATGTTTGTTTACGTAATTGGATTTGTCTAAAACAATTAAAAATGTCACAGTCGTCGACCAATCGAGTCAAGCTGACGATGCAAGGGTGGAGTAACAAGATCTATAAAATGATGATTGACGTCGGCAAATAATTAAACTACCCCAAAAAACTTCAAATGGGAACAGTCGGAGACAAATCAAAACGTTATTATAATCAATCAGTGGTTTTTTAAATACAACTTTAGCTTTTTTCTAATAGATGGATGAATGTAAATCGGCGGGAAAATCGGTCCGGAGTATCGAAATTGCAGCGTATTTGTAAAGATAAATATTTTCTAAAGTCATTTTCCAATAAGCTTACATTTCTAAGTACTTTGTATTTTTAAATACTAGGGCATTTATGTTATAAGCCTTGCTCAAGCATATTATTCATGATTGTTGTCTTTAATTTCAGCAAGGCATTCAGTCTTTGGAAGCAAGAAAGAAAATAGAATCAATCAATTCATTAAGTGTATATAGCAGAAATCACAGTAATTACAGAAATAAACATTAACAGTATCATTAAATTATACAGTGCAGTAAATTGCTATTGAAAAAATCACTTAGCCTTCTATAAGAGTTGTATGTTTAAAAAAATTGGAATAAAACTTACTTTGTTTTAGATACCGAGTTGGTTTATGAATATTTAAAACTTAGGTCGTGCGCTATCACGCCGCTTAAAAATTTGGCTCATACTTTTTTTTCCTTAGCGCCAACATAGACATTATTTAATGTAATGCCGAGGCATTTTGTAGAAACACTGGTGATGCAAGTATTGTGGGTGGGCATTAACTTTAGGCAAACCTTTAATACCATGGCAAACAGTGTAGATCCAGATCAGCTGGCACATCCATGCCATCTGATCAGGATCTGCACAGATCATTATTTATTAGATTATTTCTGACAAAAAAGCGACCAGTGCAGATCCTGATCAGATGACACAGATGTGCTGGCTGATCTGGATCTACACTGCTTGCGGATATTTTGGGTCTAACTAGTTGTTGCCGAGTTGCTTGGCAGTTGCCGCGCCACCGCAAGTCTTGAAAGAGTGGGTTACTTGGCAGTTGCCGCGCTAAATTTGCACAATTAGAACCAAAATGTCCACAAGCAGTGAAGATCCAGATCAGCCAGCACATCTGTGTCATCTGACCACAATAGTTTTATGCATTTAGTGTTTGTTACAATACCTAGCTTAACACATGTTGCAGTTCGATCAGGCATTACGGTAATTGGCATACCCACACAAGATATGATCATGAACAAGTGTTAAAAAGTTTCGAAGCTGTAGTGAAAGTAGTTTGGTATTTCTGAAAACAACAATGGGCCAAAACTCTGGTAAAAATGGTTCCAGTAAGAAATCTTTTCTTTACCATCTACACATCCTGCTTGATCACCTGTGCAAGTTTGAAAGAAATCAGCCTAATAGTTCAATAGGAGTAGATGCCACAAGATTTTATTATTGAAATTAACAAAGGGCCATAACTCTGGTAAAAATGGTCACAGGAAACAATATTTTATTTATGATCAACTACACATTCTGCTTGACCATTTGTGCAAGTTTGAAAGAAATCCGCCTGAAAGATAATGAATAGTGATTAACCTTTTCTCCACAGAAATGCCTTTATCACATGGGCAAACTGTGTAGATCCAGATCAGCCAGCACATCCGTGCCCACACTAGGCATTTTATGACTTGAAAGATATTTTAACTTACGTGATGGCACAATATGATTTTACTGTTGATAAACATATGAACTTATGGGATATATGAACAAGTTCAGCCAGTAACATTAATATAAGATTAAAAAGTACAGATTATTCAAGAAAAAACCAACATTAACATTATTGAATAAACATATGAACATATGGGATGTATGAATGAGTTCAGCCAGTAACATAAATCCAATATTATAAAGTACAGATTATTCAAGACAAAACTGCAACATTAACATTCTATGTTAGCGTTATCGCTCGCCAAAATCGCCAATTGGCGATAAAAAATACCAACTGCCGATGATTTTCTTACAAATCAATGAATCTGGCGATAAAAAATTCGGGCATAAAATTTCGCACAACAGACGAATATTGATCAATTTCCCGCCACGTGTCACCGACCATACACGTTTTTAACAATCATTACTTACCATTACTTACAAACAATCTGGTACACACTTTCTACCACATTCATGACATAATCTTGTTAATTAGGATCCCTGATAAGCAGTTTTATTTATTCATTCTTTGCTCGAGGCGGACATGTTTGTTTACGTAATTGGATTTGTCTAAAACAATTAAAAATGTCACAGTCGTCGACCAATCGAGTCAAGCTGACGATGCAAGGGTGGAGTAACAAGATCTATAAAATGATGATTGACGTCGGCAAATAATTAAACTACCCCAAAAAACTTCAAATGGGAACAGTCGGAGACAAATCAAAACGTTATTATAATCAATCAGTGGTTTTTTAAATACAACTTTAGCTTTTTTCTAATAGATGGATGAATGTAAATCGGCGGGAAAATCGGTCCGGAGTATCGAAATTGCAGCGTATTTGTAAAGATAAATATTTTCTAAAGTCATTTTCCAATAAGCTTACATTTCTAAGTACTTTGTATTTTTAAATACTAGGGCATTTATGTTATAAGCCTTGCTCAAGCATATTATTCATGATTGTTGTCTTTAATTTCAGCAAGGCATTCAGTCTTTGGAAGCAAGAAAGAAAATAGAATCAATCAATTCATTAAGTGTATATAGCAGAAATCACAGTAATTACAGAAATAAACATTAACAGTATCATTAAATTATACAGTGCAGTAAATTGCTATTGAAAAAATCACTTAGCCTTCTATAAGAGTTGTATGTTTAAAAAAATTGGAATAAAACTTACTTTGTTTTAGATACCGAGTTGGTTTATGAATATTTAAAACTTAGGTCGTGCGCTATCACGCCGCTTAAAAATTTGGCTCATACTTTTTTTTCCTTAGCGCCAACATAGACATTATTTAATGTAATGCCGAGGCATTTTGTAGAAACACTGGTGATGCAAGTATTGTGGGTGGGCATTAACTTTAGGCAAACCTTTAATACCATGGCAAACAGTGTAGATCCAGATCAGCTGGCACATCCATGCCATCTGATCAGGATCTGCACAGATCATTATTTATTAGATTATTTCTGACAAAAAAGCGACCAGTGCAGATCCTGATCAGATGACACAGATGTGCTGGCTGATCTGGATCTACACTGCTTGCGGATATTTTGGGTCTAACTAGTTGTTGCCGAGTTGCTTGGCAGTTGCCGCGCCACCGCAAGTCTTGAAAGAGTGGGTTACTTGGCAGTTGCCGCGCTAAATTTGCACAATTAGAACCAAAATGTCCACAAGCAGTGAAGATCCAGATCAGCCAGCACATCTGTGTCATCTGACCACAATAGTTTTATGCATTTAGTGTTTGTTACAATACCTAGCTTAACACATGTTGCCGTTCGATCAGGCATTACGGTAATTGGCATACCCACACAAGATATGATCATGAACAAGTGTTAAAAAGTTTCGAAGCTGTAGTGAAAGTAGTTTGGTATTTCTGAAAACAACAATGGGCCAAAACTCTGGTAAAAATGGTTCCAGTAAGAAATCTTTTCTTTACCATCTACACATCCTGCTTGATCACCTGTGCAAGTTTGAAAGAAATCAGCCTAATAGTTCAATAGGAGTAGATGCCACAAGATTTTATTATTGAAATTAACAAAGGGCCATAACTCTGGTAAAAATGGTCACAGGAAACAATATTTTATTTATGATCAACTACACATTCTGCTTGACCATTTGTGCAAGTTTGAAAGAAATCCGCCTGAAAGATAATGAATAGTGATTAACCTTTTCTCCACAGAAATGCCTTTATCACATGGGCAAACTGTGTAGATCCAGATCAGCCAGCACATCCGTGCCCACACTAGGCATTTTATGACTTGAAAGATATTTTAACTTACGTGATGGCACAATATGATTTTACTGTTGATAAACATATGAACTTATGGGATATATGAACAAGTTCAGCCAGTAACATTAATATAAGATTAAAAAGTACAGATTATTCAAGAAAAAACCAACATTAACATTATTGAATAAACATATGAACATATGGGATGTATGAATGAGTTCAGCCAGTAACATAAATCCAAGATTATAAAGTACAGATTATTCAAGACAAAACTGCAACATTAACATTCTATGTTAGCGTTATCGCTCGCCAAAATCGCCAATTGGCGATAAAAAATACCAACTGCCGATGATTTTCTTACAAATCAATGAATCTGGCGATAAAAAATTCGGGCGTAAAATTTCGCACAACAGACGAATATTGATCAATTTCCCGCCACGTGTCACCGACCATACACGTTTTTAACAATCATTACTTACCATTACTTACAAACAATCTGGTACACTTTCTACCACATTCATGACATAATCTTGTTAATTAGGATCCCTGATAAGCAGTTTTATTTATTCATTCTTTGCTCGAGGCGGACATGTTTGTTTACGTAATTGGATTTGTCTAAAACAATTAAAAATGTCACAGTCGTCGACCAATCGAGTCAAGCTGACGATGCAAGGGTGGAGTAACAAGATCTATAAAATGATGATTGACGTCGGCAAATAATTAAACTACCCCAAAAAACTTCAAATGGGAACAGTCGGAGACAAATCAAAACGTTATTATAATCAATCAGTGGTTTTTTAAATACAACTTTAGCTTTTTTCTAATAGATGGATGAATGTAAATCGGCGGGAAAATCGGTCCGGAGTATCGAAATTGCAGCGTATTTGTAAAGATAAATATTTTCTAAAGTCATTTTCCAATAAGCTTACATTTCTAAGTACTTTGTATTTTTAAATACTAGGGCATTTATGTTATAAGCCTTGCTCAAGCATATTATTCATGATTGTTGTCTTTAATTTCAGCAAGGCATTCAGTCTTTGGAAGCAAGAAAGAAAATAGAATCAATCAATTCATTAAGTGTATATAGCAGAAATCACAGTAATTACAGAAATAAACATTAACAGTATCATTAAATTATACAGTGCAGTAAATTGCTATTGAAAAAATCACTTAGCCTTCTATAAGAGTTGTATGTTTAAAAAAATTGGAATAAAACTTACTTTGTTTTAGATACCGAGTTGGTTTATGAATATTTAAAACTAAGGTCGTGCGCTATCACGCCGCTTAAAAATTTGGCTCATACTTTTTTTCCTTAGCGCCAACATAGACATTATTTAATGTAATGCCTAGGCATTTTGTAGAAACACTGGTGATGCAAGTATTGTGGGTGGGCATTAACTTTAGGCAAACCTTTAATACCATGGCAAACAGTGTAGATCCAGATCAGCTGGCACATCCATGCCATCTGATCAGGATCTGCACAGATCATTATTTATTAGATTATTTCTGACAAAAAAGCGACCAGTGCAGATCCTGATCAGATGACACAGATGTGCTGGCTGATCTGGATCTACACTGCTTGCGGATATTTTGGGTCTAACTAGTTGTTGCCGAGTTGCTTGGCAGTTGCCGCGCCACCCAAAGTCTTGAAAGAATCAGTTACTTGGCAGTTGCCGCGCTAAATTTGCACAATTAGAACCAAAATGTCCACAAGCAGTGTAGATCCAGATCAGCCAGCACATCTGTGTCATCTGACCACAATAGTTTTATGCATTTAGTGTTTGTTACAATACCTAGCTTAACACATGTTGCCGTTCGATCAGGCATTATGGTAATTGGCATACCCACACAAGATATGATCATGAACAAGTGTTAAAAAGTTTCGAAGCTGTAGTGAAAGTAGTTTGGTATTTCTGAAAACAACAATGGGCCAAAACTCTGGTAAAAATGGTTCCAGTAAGAAATCTTTTCTTTACCATCTACACATCCTGCTTGATCACCTGTGCAAGTTTGAAAGAAATCAGCCTAATAGTTCAATAGGAGTAGATGCCACAAGATTTTATTATTGAAATTAACAAAGGGCCATAACTCGGGTAAAAATGGTCACAGGAAACAATATTTTATTTATGATCAACTACACATTCTGCTTGATCATTTGTGCAAGTTTGAAAGAAATCCGCCTGAAAGATAATGAATAGTGATTAACCTTTTCTCCACAGAAATGCCTTTATCACATGGGCAAACTGTGTAGATCCAGATCAGCCAGCACATCCGTGCCCACACTAGGCATTTTATGACTTGAAAGATATTTTAACTTACGTGATGGCACAATATGATTTTACTGTTGATAAACATATGAACTTATGGGATATATGAACAAGTTCAGCCAGTAACATTAATATAAGATTATAAAGTACAGATTATTCAAGACAAAACTGCAACATTAACATTCTATGTTAGCGTTATCGCTCGCCAAAATCGCCAATTGGCGATAAAAAATACCAACTGCCGATGATTTTCTTACAAATCAATGAATCTGGCGATAAAAAATTCGGGCGTAAAATTTTAGCACAACAGACGAATATTGATCAATTTCCCGCCACGTGTCACCGACCATACACGTTTTTAACAATCATTACTTACCCCTGCCGCGGATAAACAATCTGGTACACTTTCTACCACATTCATGTCATAATCTTGTTAATTAGGACCCCTGATAAGCAGTTTTATTTATTCATTCTTTGCTCGAGGCGGACATGTTTGTTTACGTAATTGGATTTGTCTAAAACAATTAAAAATGTCACAGTCGTCGACCAATCGAGTCAAGCTGACGATGCAAGGGTGGAGTAACAAGATCGATAAATATGATAATTGACGTCGGCAAATAATTAAACTACCCCAAAAAAACTTCAAATGGGAACAGTCGGAGACAAATCAAAACGTTATTATAATCAATCAGTGGTTTTTTAAATACAACTTTATAGCTTTTTTCTAATAGATGGATGAATGTAAATCGGCGGGAAAATCGGTCCGGAGTATCGAAATTGCAGCGTATTTGTAAAGATAAATATTTTCTAAAGTCATTTTCCAATAAGCTTACATTTCTAAGTACTTTGTATTTTTAAATACTAGGGCATTTATGTTATAAGCCTTGCTCAAGCATATTATTCATGATTGTTGTCTTTAATTTCAGCAAGGCATTCAGTCTTTGGAAGCAAGAAAGAAAATAGAATCAATCAATTCATTAAGTGTATATAGCAGAAATCACAGTAATTACAGAAATAAACATTAACAGTATCATTAAATTATACAGTGCAGTAAATTGCTATTGAAAAAATCACTTAGCCTTCTATAAGAGTTGTATGTTTAAAAAAATTGGAATAAAACTTACTTTGTTTTAGATACCGAGTTGGTTTATGAATATTTAAAACTAAGGTCGTGCGCTATCACGGCGCTTAAAAATTTGGCTCATACTTTTTTTCCTTAGCGCCAACCTAGACATTATTTAATGTAATGCCTAGGCATTTTGTAGAAACACTGGTGATGCAAGTATTGTGGGTGGGCATTAACTTGAGGCAAACCTTTAATACCATGGCAAACAGTGTAGATCCAGATCAGCTGGCACATCCATGCCATCTGATCAGGATCTGCACAGATCATTATTTATTAGATTATTTCTGACAAAAAAGCAACCAGTGCAGATCCTGATCAGATGACACAGATGTGCTGGCTGATCTGGATCTACACTGCTTGCGGATATTTTGGGTCTAACTAGTTGTTGCCGAGTTGCTTGGCAGTTGCCGCGCCACCCAAAGTCTTGAAAGAATCAGTTACTTGGCAGTTGCCGCGCTAAATTTGCACAATTAGAACCAAAATGTCCACAAGCAGTGTAGATCCAGATCAGCCAGCACATCTGTGTCATCTGACCACAATAGTTTTATGCATTTAGTGTTTGTTACAATACCTATCTTAACACATGTTGCCGTTCGATCAGGCATTATGGTAATTGGCAGACACACACAAGATATGATCATGAACAAGTGTTAAAAAGTTTCGAAGCTGTAGTGAAAGTAGTTTGGTATTTCTGAAAACAACAATGGGCCGAAACTCTGGTAAAAATGGTTCCAGTAAGAAATCGTTTCTTTACCATCTACACATCCTGCTTGATCACCTGTGCAAGTTTGAAAGAAATCAGCCTGATAGTTCAATAGGAGTAGATGCCACAAGATTTTATTATTGAAATTAACAAAGGGCCATAACTCGGGTAAAAATGGTCACAAGAAACAATATTTTATTTATGATCAACTACACATTCTGCTTGATCATTTGTGCAAGTTTGAAAGAAATCCGCCTGAAAGATAATGAAGAGTGATTAACCTTTTCTCCACAGAAATGCCTTTATCACATGGGAAAACTGTGTAGATCCAGATCAGCCAGCACATCCGTGCCCACACTAGGCATTTTATGACTTGGAAGATATTTTAACTTACATGATGGCACAATATGATTTTACTGTTGATAAACATATGAACTTATGGGATATATGAACAAGTTCAGCCAGTAACATTAATATAAGATTAAAAAGTACAGATTATTCAAGTAACATAAATCCAAGATTATAAAGTACAGATTATTCAAGACAAAACTGCAACATTAACATTCTATGTTAGCGTTATCGCTCGCCAAAATCGCCAATTGGCGATAAAAAATACCAACTGCCGATGATTTTCTTACAAATCAATGAATCTGGCGATAAAAAATTCGGGCATAAAATTTCGCACAACAGACGAATATTGATCAATTTCCCGCCACGTGTCACCGACCATACACGTTTTTAACAATCATTACTTACCATTACTTACAAACAATCTGGTACACACTTTCTACCACATTCATGACATAATCTTGTTAATTAGGATCCCTGATAAGCAGTTTTATTTATTCATTCTTTGCTCGAGGCGGACATGTTTGTTTACGTAATTGGATTTGTCTAAAACAATTAAAAATGTCACAGTCGTCGACCAATCGAGTCAAGCTGACGATGCAAGGGTGGAGTAACAAGATCTATAAAATGATGATTGACGTCGGCAAATAATTAAACTACCCCAAAAAACTTCAAATGGGAACAGTCGGAGACAAATCAAAACGTTATTATAATCAATCAGTGGTTTTTTAAATACAACTTTAGCTTTTTTCTAATAGATGGATGAATGTAAATCGGCGGGAAAATCGGTCCGGAGTATCGAAATTGCAGCGTATTTGTAAAGATAAATATTTTCTAAAGTCATTTTCCAATAAGCTTACATTTCTAAGTACTTTGTATTTTTAAATACTAGGGCATTTATGTTATAAGCCTTGCTCAAGCATATTATTCATGATTGTTGTCTTTAATTTCAGCAAGGCATTCAGTCTTTGGAAGCAAGAAAGAAAATAGAATCAATCAATTCATTAAGTGTATATAGCAGAAATCACAGTAATTACAGAAATAAACATTAACAGTATCATTAAATTATACAGTGCAGTAAATTGCTATTGAAAAAATCACTTAGCCTTCTATAAGAGTTGTATGTTTAAAAAAATTGGAATAAAACTTACTTTGTTTTAGATACCGAGTTGGTTTATGAATATTTAAAACTTAGGTCGTGCGCTATCACGCCGCTTAAAAATTTGGCTCATACTTTTTTTTCCTTAGCGCCAACATAGACATTATTTAATGTAATGCCGAGGCATTTTGTAGAAACACTGGTGATGCAAGTATTGTGGGTGGGCATTAACTTTAGGCAAACCTTTAATACCATGGCAAACAGTGTAGATCCAGATCAGCTGGCACATCCATGCCATCTGATCAGGATCTGCACAGATCATTATTTATTAGATTATTTCTGACAAAAAAGCGACCAGTGCAGATCCTGATCAGATGACACAGATGTGCTGGCTGATCTGGATCTACACTGCTTGCGGATATTTTGGGTCTAACTAGTTGTTGCCGAGTTGCTTGGCAGTTGCCGCGCCACCGCAAGTCTTGAAAGAGTGGGTTACTTGGCAGTTGCCGCGCTAAATTTGCACAATTAGAACCAAAATGTCCACAAGCAGTGAAGATCCAGATCAGCCAGCACATCTGTGTCGTCTGATCAGGATCTGCACCGGTCGCTTTTTTAGCTTGCATGAAAACTTTAAACTGAAAATCCAAGTCAATAAAGTGTGATAATTTGATCAAAAAGAACGAGTTATGCTTCTTGGCATAAATAACGTTTTAAGTAGCACTAATTGTTAGATTGGTGAGAAATCAGGCATAAGTTGATGGATAACTGTAATAAACATAAATTGATGAATACAAGTAATTAAAAAAAAAGGAAAATAAAATAGCTCTAAACATTATTGAAATCTGACGAAAGTGGTCTAATATAAAAGGCTTGAAACGCAGGTTTGAGCTCATAGGTTGACTGACTAGATTTAAAAGTATTTAGTTGTCTCTCACCCTTGTTTCCGAACATGTTATGTAATGGCTCATAAGAAGATGCAATCATGTAGGTCAGAAACATGACTTCAGAAATAATGAAATGTCCGCCTCCTAACCTGTTTCTGTGCCTTTCTTTACTATTTGTTGTGTAACTTCTGCAAAAAACATTATTATCCCAAATTTACATCTTTTCTACAAAGACTGCCCAAATTTATCAAAGAACTAATGGCAGGAAACATAGTTTTGAGCTCATAAGTGAATCAACTGACCTTTTTTATTATTGTTGGGCTAATTTTAATATAAAATAGTGGCCATGTCTCAAAACCTTTTGTTTCCGAACAGGTAAAGTTGCGGCTCATAAGTTATTACAGACAAAGATTGCTTAATTCTCCAATAGTTAGAGATTGTCCACTTCCTAACATGTTCTTGTGCCATAGCTGTTTTGTTTTTTTTTAATTTGTTTTGCATTTTTTTAGCATTTGACAAATGTTTGACTCTGTTTTGTATTTTGTTTCCAGAAAACTAGAACATATTTTCATCTAAAGTATCTTTTAGTAGAGTAAATGGAATCACAACCAATATGAAAAGTGTTACATGTAAAGGTGCAGTGATATTAATACAACATCATATTTATAGTATACTGTTAGAAAAAAGAAAGGCAACTTTTCAGAACTGGAAGTATATTTCAACTTTATGATTGTTTCTTTTAAAATTATGTTTTTTGTGGGTTTTTTTCATCAAATAACATATACTTAATTATTAAAGAAAAACAGACTTAATTTTGGAGTATTAAATATTTCAAACACTATTCAGGTGCATTTTCATCTTTCGATTGTTTTATTAATTATTTAATTATTGCCATTCTTTTTCAAGTAGTAAATACTCAATTCAACAAGTTGTACTCACATGAATTCTATTGGTCTTGCTTATCTTGAATAACGCCCAGCCAGATAAATTTCCTCTCCACAAAGAATAACCTGGCACATCCGGAATGAACGTCCACATAGACAATCAGAAACATGGCCAGTCCTGTCAGATGATGTTCTCTCAACAACGAATAACATGGCACACCTGGAAAAAATACTCACATAAGGTAATACTGATGGTTGTTTTGACTGAACAGCAAACAGTGCAAACCCTGGACGGACATCATTATGCAAAGAAATAAAAGATCAGGGTTGGATGCAAAGATTCCATAAAAGGGGTTCATTTGGGCCAGTTTTAGGGTAGATAAATGATTCCTGGCAAAAATTCCCATGAAAATTAAATATTGCTGTTCAAATGGGGGTTCGAGCAATTCCACAATTCGACCTGCCCCTAAACACTAATAACTATCACTAAATGTACACCAAATGTTGGATATTTTAATATTAATAAAGCCATAAATTAAGAAGACTAACCTATTTGCCTTCACTTTCAACATTTGAAGATGATGAAACCAATAAAAACTTGTAAAACAGAACCTACCTGTTGAGTGTGGGACTTCTGATCAGTAGGGGCTTCCCATGTTGG
>JAZAYU010000980.1:0-2500 GCA_038501625.1 Corbicula japonica
ATTGTTTGGGTTAATCTAAAAATACTGACCAGAGGACATTGCATGACATCAAATACAATCCGAAAAAATAACAAGATTTTTTATTTTTCAATTAAAATACACCAAAATTGGTATTTTTGTCCTATTTATTGAATAGGAATGGAATAGGCTGAAAATATCGCGTTAGTAGATCTAACGCGAAATCCATTTTCCATGCATTTTCAGTTGTTTTACGATACAATTTCTTCGATATAATTCAATATCCTTTGGTCAGTAGTTTTAGATTAACCGAAAACAATTCACAAAATCATTAATACTTTAATAGCGACTTTTGAAACAATTTTTTTCGAAAGTGTATTTTTCACCAAAATCAGATTGAGCTGTAATAACTGTAAGGAAAATAAAGGCAAAAGCTTCAAAATTAAGTCACTTGGTCAAGGTTTAATTCATCAAAAGTCGAAAGTTCAATAGAAAATGTCACATAACAAATATCAAAGCTCTGGGCAAAGTGGTTTTAGAGAAAAAGATATATATTTTTAAATTTCTCTATATAATAATTATATAGTTAAACTAAGCGTTTTTGTACCAAATACTGTCCGACAGAGCAGGGCCAATTTTAAACCCAGGGGCAATATTCGAACAACCTTGGTAGAAGACCTCTAGAGAATGCCGTCTATTTCTTGTACACGCATACGCACCCGCATCCGTAGCCACCCGTATCAGTAACTGTATCCGCAGAGTTATCGTGCGGGTGCCATATTCCATGTACCCGCATACGTAATCATTTTTGTAAGTAAAATGTCTAAGCTGCCCTCTGTCTTAACCCTTTCATTACAGTATAAGTATTTCAAGTATGTTTTCATTTATTTTATGCTGCTTTTTACTTTAATTTTCATTTTACAGTGATTAGCGTTTATTTTCTGGGTTATATGGAAATCCACACAGTCATTTGAACGTAAATTAACTAAAAAAGCATTGCAATTTGAAATGCTAACGTCTGACAAGCTTTACCAGTCGGTATATAATTTATTTATGAATCTTTAAAATAAATGTCTGTTTTCATGGGCAAATCTTGCCCAATGTTTGGCTTGGGAGTTCGTGCATTTTGTTTTCAGAAGAAAAGTTAACAAAAATGAAACAGTAGAAGTATGCAGATGTATATTATGTAAATATTCAATAAATAGGACAAAAATACCAATTTTGGTGTATTTCAATTGAAAATAATTAACTAGGTGTAATTAGAATTGTCCGCAAAAAGGGTCCGCATCCGCATATCCGCAAACGAATCGCTCGCTGAGCGATTCGACTTGCGGATGCGGATGCGTATACGGATGCGTACTGCGGACTACGGATACATGGAATAGGTCCTCGAACTCTGAACTGTTTCGATTTTTTACGGATGCGGATATAATGTTATACTAGAACGTCATAAATAAATAGTTTTAAATAGAAATAATACATAATTCTATGGCCAGTGGGGCCGCCCTGCGTGTGCTTGGACTGTCCAGGTACCGGTTGTGCGACTCCGCTGGTCATGGGTTACCGGTATGATAATACCGTAAGATTTAAATAATGTCTATTAGACATAGTGTCTACTCAAGGAGCCTTGTGTGCTTCCTAAATATGTACTTCAGTGCCAGTCACTCACTAACATTAAAGGCCCCATTCAAGTTCTTTCAGAGCATTCTGTCCTCTGACATATTAAACATTATAAATGGGAGTAAGAACACCTGACCTCTCGCTCAGGTGGCCCCATGCTTGGCCCTCCCTTAATTATAAGGCACCTCACAGGCCTGTTAAATATATGTGCCGAGGTGTCCCCCATTTATAAAATGCCCCCCCCCCCCCCAGGAATATGTGTCTGGCACTTAAGGAAGCACACAGACTCCTACGCCAATTTCGTAAATTTCGAACAAACCCAAATAGGAAAACTAGGAATAAAACAAATAAAAAATTGAAAAACTGAATGGTATCCGTGCCTCGGCAACCTCGCATCGGCCTCCCCCAAAAACCCACCATACAGCATCCCTGAACCCCAAACTTTAAAGGAACAGGCTCACCATGTACAATTAACATGCAGGTGGGCATGCAGAACTGACCTGAGTGGAACATACCCTACCGCAAACCTCTGGTCAAGTCATGCTGTTACCTAGGGAACAACGACCATTGTTTGTTTTTGGGTTTTACGCCGTTTTCAACAGTATTTCAGTCATATCACAGCGGTCAGTTAACCTACGCACCGTTCCTGGGCATGCTTACACTCTGGTGTAAGCGGGTAACCAGTACTAAGCAGATACATTCGCCAGTAACTGACAACTGCCCTACTTGAAACAGCGGTAGGGGAAGAATGGCCGTAGAAAGGAACAACGACCAAGTAAGTTTTAAATTTAACATGAGAAACAAGAGCTGGCCATGTCTTCATCTTCAATGATCTTATCACTACCCCTGTGTGGCAAAATCACCCTTGTTTTATAGTGTAAATATAGTATATATGTTATTAGTTACTCATTCTTTTTAACAT
>JAZAYU010000980.1:5000-110678 GCA_038501625.1 Corbicula japonica
TGGTACAATGTTTGTACCATATTCGGTCGAAAATTGTACCATATTCGGTCCGAATATGGTACATTTGTACCATATTCGACCGAATATGGTACATTTGTACCATATTCGTTTTTGTACCAAATACGGTCCAACAGGTGTGTTTATGGAGGAAAGGGTTAATGTATTGAGCAGTAAGTTTACAGACTTCTATGATTAACCATTTGATCATTTTCCTATAAACTGGGGTCCGCCGGGCACCTGATAGAAACAAAAGTGTAGTTTATGGTTTCCGCTCCCACCGTCATCCACTGGGTGTATGCCTCCCAGTGCGTCTTTATTGCTCGTATTTTCATCGTCCCAAAGTATATAAAGTTCATGCGCGGACATTCCGTGTACAGCCTGGCATAAACTTCCATATCTTATAAGGATAAACGGCCGGTCTGTTGGAAGTAGAATTTTGTTAACTGGGGAGCCATCGTTTCTGAAAATATATAGATTCATCATTCATATTATTATTTCAAATTTGAAGTTTTATTATGACTGTTTCGATGTTTGAACTAAACTACATTTTTTTGCGATAAATTAAAAATGACTCATGTTTTTATTACCATTTTTACTTTGTAGTTTTGTTTCTTTATTTTTATTTGCTTTAATTGCTTTTTGCTTGTTTGGTTGTTTCTAACGACGCACATTTTCTTTTTTTATTCTTGTACCAAAGGTCGGGTTATATATCGGTTAGTTGCAATGTTGTTATAAATCCTAGTACTTATAAATACACGGGAATATGTAAAGAAGTATTAATATCCCAGCCAAAAAAAGTATTTTTCAAATAACCCAAAGCAAAACTTTCTGCCTGTTAAGCTTTGCTAATTTTTTTCGTTTAGAACCAACACATTTTTATAAGGACCATACGCCGCTGATCATGGAGTGGTATTAATCTGGAAAATGCCGTCTTGAAAGATCCATGATCACCAACATATATACATCATAGTACATCATCGTCTGAGATGGATCATAAGTTATGAAAATAGTGATTTGCGCTTGTTTCACAACCCGGGGCTAGGCGGCGTGGGTCCACAAACAAACACAATAAAGTGAGCCTGAATTGTCTTCATATTTGCCATGTTTGGTGGCTATCAATGTTTCCGTTTCATCTATTACCTACAACAGTAGTAAATTTTTGTATTGTCATTGTAGGTTCCGTCTGGCAAAGCACCGCCCCTGGAATTACTATTGCTTAAAATATCGTTTTCATCGTCCCACAAGACGTATCCTTCGCTGAACCCTGGAATAGAACAAGTTTGACGACATTTATCCATAAAATCTTATTTAAAACCATAGGACGCTGAACATAGGATGGTACACTTAACAACTTTTCAAAGTATACACCTTCGTGCTTGGGCATTACAGGCTTGATAATTGAGCTATTGCTCTTAAACTCTCAATAAAACATGCAATTAATACTAATTAATTTATAAGCAAAACATTATTAAAAATGACAGACAACTGACTGCTCACAGTCATTTAGAATACCGACACCCACAGAATACAAATTCGCAATATCTGATTCAGTAAATAACCCGTATGACCATTTCCGGCAGATAAAAGAAAAAAATGAAATTGCCTCTACCTGGGGGCGAACCCGCACAGTCACGGCGACAGGCCTAGCCCTGCAATTCCGACGACGCAACCAACTTAGCTAACTGGGACAACCCCGAAAAAGGTTGATCGGATGGCCCTGATCATCGTAATCATCACTGCATGACATCGGTAACGGGACATTTTTACTGATAACAGTACTGACTATATGTACCGTGAGACTTTTTACGGACTTTTTAAGTATCAGACGTTTCTATAAAGTAGACATAACGAAAGTCGAAAATGGAGACGGTATTGAAAGTTTTGTGTATCTGAGGTCCTCTTTTACATACCTGTAGGACAAGAGCCCTTTTTAAGAACACAGAAGGCGCCTTTTGGCCACTGTTGGTCAAACTGACTTCCGTTACTACTGTGCGTACTGGTCTTCATACAAAACTGTGTAGTCATGTCTGTACTGTGGAAATCACCTGAAATTTATGACATGGCTTGATTTATGACCAGCCAATTTTTAATGGTATAATAATTTCTGAAACATGCCTATTAAAGATTTTCTAATACAAATAAATAAAATATATATACTTGTCAAAAGTTTTAAGTGCATAATTTTCAATTTTTAATATCTCAAAGAAAAATGCAAAAACTGAAAAAGTGAAATAAGCATATCAGGAATGGACACATCCAGCAGACTAACCACACAGCCAAAAGCCAAAAAGTAGAGAGGAAAAGATAGCATGGTATTACAATAATCAGTTCAAAGACAGTTAAAAGACAGAGTGACATTGAGCGCAACTCAGTATTTACACAAACATCGCGCAATTGCCCTCAAAGGGCTGTTTAATTGATAACGGCACTGATTTAAAGTACGGAGAGACATTTTACGGCCGCTTCACTGGACAAACTACGCTACTGTGATAATTAGATTAAGATATAGACGAGAAAGGAACTTAAAAAGCCACCAAACACGATTAATGTCAAAATTTTTCAAGCTAGGCTATGTTATTGTTTTATAGTAGTTTGAATGTTTCAAATAAAAGTCAATATTTGTTTTTCTCTACAGCGAACATAATAACGTTTGTGTAATATTGCAATGTTTTATGAACATGGTAAAAAAGTGAAATATGCATATCCGGAATCGCCACACTCACAAAACACAGCCTCCCCACGCAGCGAAAAAGACGAGAGGAAGAGAAAGCATGTTTGTTATAAGTATGTCAATTTAAATAAGACGCCACGACCAACAACGAAAATGAGAACCCTTGAGGATACCGCCTTGGAACGGTCAGTGGCGAAACAAATTGGTAAACAAGTATGAGTTAATCCGAAATAACGCATTAACCTGCCATGTATGAAGCAATGTCTACACTGTATTCATTATGCCCATTTGTAGTTTCTGTGTACTGTTTTCTGTATCCGTCATACCAATGGACGTTGTTTAAAGGACAGCCGCTGGCAGTCTTCATCAAACCGTAGGTTCCATAAGGCCACGTTATTGGAACTTGAATACTATGCCTGTCTAAAAACCATATACAATAAAAAAAATTATCAGCTATTATAACGAAAAACTTCTAACAAGTGTATTACTTGTCTTTGATGAATAGAAATCACGCGAACGGCCAATGATTCCGAAAGTTTTAAAAAGCAATACGAAACTTATATAATTTATTTCGTTTGAGGAACGAATTAGAAAGAAATTATTTTCCTTAAGATAAAACAGTCACTGTTAGGATGGTCACTAAAACATGACATCAGTGCACGATATTTTCGTGCGATCAATACTGGTTTGTGTTCATTATTTAGTTTTTGGTAACCGACAGGTTTACATCGTTAATTTTTCGGTTCAAAAGTAGAAAGTAAATGCAAATGTAGTATTGATAGAGTGTAAACAAATCTGTAATTGTGAAATTGTTGTATGGCATAAATGTTTTTAAGATCATATAATGATTAGTTGTGAGATATTACAAATATTGGAATGTATTGTATAAATTGATGATTTTCATTGGTTACCTAAGTTTTCGGAAACAAATTACAATTGAATATTGAAACTTAAATTGCGTTGTGTTTTGTTTATACAATGGGACCGAATGAATTGAGGGAAAACTAGTTACCAAGAGGTTCACGGTGAGGACTTGTGCTCGCTTTGTACCCAGAGTACTGGCTAAGAGCCATTTGGAAATTAGTCTTATATCTGTCCAAGTCAGTCCCATATATACTGTCATGACATATACCTTCGGCCACTAGCTGATCCAAAATCTAAAATATTGAACGCTAAATTTAAAAATAAATGTAAATGTGTATAGGTATTATCAAGACAAAGATGTTAAAACATCGCCTATTATCCCTTTGCTTATGTATATAGTTTCATTGTACCCGGTATCTTTATTTTGTGTTGATAGGATGTTTTCCTTTCATCCACTTTGGCACTTATTTGGTTGCAAGTCGTTCGTCCATTTATATAAATTTCGTTGTTCAAAAATCTATTTAACACGAAGTTAAACATGTATGGTTTGATTACCTAATTAAAAACAGCATCCAAACACAGTTATAATGTACAGACTAGAAATATCAGGTGATTACAATATCATCAATTTTAACAAGAAATATCTTTTAAAAAGATAAACGGCGTTGATGGAAAAGATTTATATATACATGTATATAAGAAAGAAAAAAATACAGAGAGGCAAAGCAGACACAGTTTAGTTATTTTATTTTATTTGTTATAGCTGTTGACGAACCCTCCCTGCCTTCCTAGTATGACTTAGAGATTAAGCGACCGAATAATGACAAATCATAAGTTTATTGAAAGTGTCTTTCAAAAAATCTGTTGAAGCCGTTGCAACAATTTCATAAAGTGTTTGCCAAGTCGATTAAAGAAGCAATTTATTCAGTTTCAATCAAATACCTCGTATGGAGTGAGAATTCAAGATGAATAAATGTCCTTGAAATTTAATAAATATAAATAATAACAGCCTGTTACAAGAGCGAAATCTACCAACTTTTACGTATATTAACTTTAAAAAAGTGTCCGTCCTGAGTATTGAACCCAGGGCCTCCGCTTGAGAGGCGAGAGTGTTAGCCACTACACTACAATGGACTTGTATTTCGTACTTGAAATTAACAATCAGTATTAAAGGAACTAGAAAGGAACCAGTAGGAACTAGAAATACATGTATCTCACCTCTCTTTCTTTTTACACTGTGTATTGTATGCAAATGTTTACCTGACACACAAGAATATTCCATATAATATTGCATCTAAGCCATCAATATTGACTTACATTGTAACTGGTTACTTAAATCGTAAATATGTTTTTCCTCCAATACAACACCCACTAACAACCAATCGAATTAATCTATTTGATATTTCCGCTGCATAATAATAAAAATCCCACTAGATACCCCTCCACCCTGCTAGATGCCTCTCTGGTGTAAATATCTACCAATCGAAATAGTTTATTTCATTTTCCTTCTGCATTATAAGAGATTGCGAGTACTATTTACAACATTTCATTGGTCGGAAAATTAGGTCAAAAGTGAGCTTAGACAGCTAACGCCGAAAAAGACACCACAACATAATTAAATACATGGTTGCGGAACAGTTATTAGCAACACATTTTGCCACTCAGTCTGTGTTTAAACTTGGATCGTTGGTGCACCAACCGCACAGTGCCATTTGATCTAACAGCTCTTTTATGAACCAAATGTATATCTGATCAAATTTTACATGCGTTGTATGAAATGAATTTACCAAGCACTGCAAATTTATTATTCAGCAAATATAAACATGAATATTCGTTCATTTGAGGATACAAGTGATAGCATTTATAAATAAATGATTAAAGTCACATTCGCGTATTAATCAATTATTATTTGTGGATAAATTGATCGAATTGCTTAGTAATATCCATTGCCATTACTGCCCATGAACAGGCTTAATCAAACCGAGCCTGCAATATTTTAATATTTGTCGTGTTCGGTGGCTTTCAAAGTTCCCTTTTCATCTATTTTTTTAATGTGGTTGTGAATGTTACTGTTACAGTGTATGTTCCAACTCATTGTTCAGATGCAAAGCAATATACCCATTGGGGTTTCACAACACAATATTTACACTTCAACTTCATTCTCTACGATAAAGTCTTATTCACCTAAGGAATCATAATTTCTAATGGTAAACAGTGTGACGTAATAGTTTAAAAGACGTGGCTCCAGAAGAACCGTTCACAGTTTATTGGACGTTGCACAATGTTTTGACCTGTGACGTCGCCGAGCAAGCACGTTTTGCCGCGAGTTGTTGCGAAAAAGCGTGCAGTCATTCACTTTGTCGTGAACATGGCTGTTCTAACAGCCATAAGAAAAAGCCGTTATATTACGAATTCTTCTAATAATTTCTGTATTTATGAGAGTATAAATATGTGTAAATATAAGGATTGAATCGATATTTGATGTTTTTCATTTGGGTATGAAAAACAGTTGGATTGTTTAAAGTATGCATGAAGCCCTTCGGGCTTCACGCACTTTAAACAACCCAACTGTTTTCCATACACAAATGAAAAACATCAAATATCGATTCAATCCTTAAATATACTGTGTATTATATCAAATTAAATGTTTTCATCTCAGAATGCGATATTTTCTTGCGGGCAGTTCGCATTCAATCGGTATATAATATGATAGAATGACACAAGCAAAATACTGAATAAATGGGTCGAGAATCTTTCAGCGAATCTCACAGCGATGAAATAAAGTAATACCGTTTTCCAATACATTTTATCTAATGCGTCAACAATCGGTATAACATCTGCCTCTATGGGAACTTTTTGTTGTCGAGTACCGTTGGAGACCGCCTTCATTGTCCCAAATGGTTTCTCTGCGACAGGACTGTTCCCAAAATCATGTGTGTTTATCGTAGCTGAAGATGTGAATCCTCTAAACGCACCCCTAAGTTCCAGCAAATTTGTATCCTCGTAAAGACAAATAACATTTTTATACGATAATGATTTTTAATGTTTATGTTTTGTGAATTGCTTTTATAATACGTGTAAATACTATAAGCTTTAAGTAAAAATAGCTTGATTATAAAAGTGTTGAAATTGAAAGTTTGAAAGTCACAAAATACGACATTTAATACGCATTGCATAATCGGTTTTAGAATGCTGAACAGCAAATTAGGGGCCTACATATCATAAAGTCTTGCTCTGGTTTTAGCACATTTAAGTACCTAATAATCGGTTTATTCATTTATCAATTATAATTAAAGCAAACGTTTGAATATGTAAAGCATGTTCGTTCAATTTATTAAGGCGGCAACCTAATATACCGTTTGTTGAACATGTTGAAATACATCTGCTGCTGTCGTCGTGTATCGCTCGAGCAACTTCGTTCCCAGGTCTACACTCGTAACAATGCTCTGAAACATTAAATCGACTGAGTATGGTAACAAAGTGCGGAGAATTGACTAACTTACTTATTAGTAATCTACTAACCGTTTTAAGAAAGCGTTTGGAGAATAATTTTTCATTGCCTTTAATACAAATAAATAACTAAACTCGAAAATAATATACATGCATGTCGACTTTGGGAGTACTGTACTTTAGCGGGCGCTAGTTTACGCGTATATTCACGTGACTAGCTCTAGTAATTTTTTAAGGGGGCTGCCGCCCCCACACCCCTGCTTTTTATCGTTCAAACGCCGCTATGCTTTTTGACTGGAGTTTGACAGGAGATTCAAAATGGCTGACATTGTACAACAACATGGGCGACCTGCGCCCGCTAAAGTGCAATCTAGCCTCGACTTTAATAGAATTACCATAAGCGTATATATTATTGAGAAATACGTACTGTTCCCCAGTTGTCTAAAAAGTGCATGTACTGCGCGATAGCTGACGTCGTCATGTCTGTTGGTAAGGAACAAACATCTCGCGCAAACTCCCGCGTGACTGCAAACTGTCCTTGTGATGCATTGTTCGTATCATAGCGCACAGTTCCATAACTGCACATGGTAAAAACGTCCAGATACAGGTTCGTAGAAGCATCAAGTACTTGTTGAACTGATGTAAACTGGGTATTGTAAGTGAAGGCTTCTTTTAACAGCTGATCATTGTGTAATGCTGAAACGTCAAAATAAATCAATATTCGACTATGCTTCAAGATATATTGGTCTAAGCAGAAACCGTTAACGCTGGAACTTTCTAAACTCTATATAAAGTTCATGTAGCAACTTTCTAATCATGTTGAAATATTGTGCAAGGTAGTTTCTAACAATGAGATTTGGTGAGAAGATATGCAGCGGATAAGGAAATAATTTTGATAGACAAGTGCATCTTATTATGTTTTGACAGATATCTGCAGTGAGAGAAACCGATTACTATTTAGGAAGAGGTTTTAAGAATCGGATTTTAACTCCGTATTTCACGGAAATAAGGTTTTAACTATTGTTTGACAGGGCACTATTGGTTTCGAAGTAGTTCGATAAACAGTATCATTTGAAATAAAATAGTAAATGTTTTCAAGACAAACACCATCTAGAGCATACAATCTCTGTCATTTAATCTGAAGCTATTCATTTAATTTTATTGAGTCCAAACGTATGCTTTTTTCTACCCGTACATTCAGTCAGTATTTATTGTATTTTCTAGCACTTCGCTTATTCATGTTTGTAGAACCCCAAAGCGTTCTGCCAATTAAAAGGTTCGATCAAATAAAGCCTTCAATAATTTCATATTTGTCTTCAGCGACTTCATTAAAAGTGCTCAAGGATTGGTGTTTTCTACATTGAGCACATCATTGTGATTTGACTTGACAATGTTTAACTAAGTTCAAACTTAACCGAATCAGAAAGCGATCACTTCATACATTTCAGGCGTAGGCATTATACAATATTTGATATTTGACTACATATTTTAAGTGTATGTCATTATAGTATTGTCGATAAATGAGCTTCTTTGCTAAACATCGCTTAACTTTATCAGTTAAATGATGAAATTATACATACAGCTTGGTCTGACCAGTGTTTTTAATTCGTCCTGGTAAGCCTTTGAGCCGTGTAGTAACATCGTCGTCTTGTGAGGGGTGCACGATGAATGGTTTGAATATATTGCTTCATGTACGTTGTTAATAGTTCCCGTAAGCTAAACATAATTTGAAACATAACGTTGCTTTATATTGTGCAGTGTGGCGGCCGTAAAAAGTCTCAACGTACATGTAGTTAGTGCTGTTATCAGTCATGCAGTGATGGTTACGTATATCAGGGCTATCCGATCAACCTTTTGGGAGGTTGTCCCGGGTTGCTCAGTTAATTGCATAGCCGGAATTGCACAGCTAGGCGCTGTCGCCGTGACGGTTCGGTTCGCTCCCAGCTAGAGTCACTATCATTACCAAAAACAGTTGCCTGTAGACCGAGCATATGATTTCGTTTTGTTTTGTTTCTGGTCTGGTAGCAACCGTTGAGAGCTATCTTTTAAGCTACAGACGACATCTGAGCCAGTTATGATGAAAAAGTTCATAATAATGAGGCTGTGGCAGGTAATCACTTCGGGAATTATATGCTTATCACCTCAATAAATCCGTTTATATTGTAAGTTCTAACTTATCTAAATATGTTAAGATATATTAAGTTTTTCGGCGTTAGCTGTCTAAGCTCACTTTTGACCTAGTTTTTCGACCAATGAAATGTTGTAAATAATACTCGTATTCTCTTATTATGCAGAGGGAAAATGAAATAAACTATTTCGATTGGTAGCTATTTACACCAGAGAGGCATCTAGCAGGGTGGAGAGGTATCTAGTGGGATTTTTATTATTATGCAGCGGAAAAATCAAATAGATTAATTCGATTGGTTGCTAGTGGGTGTTGTATTGGAGGAAAAACATATTTACGATTTAAGTAACCAGTTAAGTCAATATTGATGGCTTAAATACATGGAATATATGGAATATTCTTGGCTGTCAGGTAAACACTTGCATACAATACACAGTGTAAAACGAAAGAGAAGTGTAGATATTCCTAGTTCTTACTGGTTCCTTTCTAGTTCCTTTGATACTGATTGTTAATTTCAAGTACGAAATACATGTTTATTGTAGTGTAGTGGCTAACACTCTCGCCTCTCAAGCGGAGGCCCCGGGTTCAATACTCAGGACGGACACTTTTTTAAAGTTAATATACGTAAAAGTTGGTAGATTTCGCTCTTGTAACAGGCTGTTATTATTTATATTTATTAAATTTCAAGGACATTCATTCATCTTGAATTCTCACTCTACACGAGGTATTTTATTGAAACTGAATATTTTGCTTCAGTATCTTTAATCGACTTGTTATCACTGTATGAAATTGTTGCAACAAGACACTTTCAATAAATTTATGAGTTGTCATGATTCGGTCGCTTAATCTCTAAGTCATACTAAGAAGGCAGGGAGGGTTCGTCGACAGCTATAACAAATAAAATAAAATAACTAAACTGTGTCTGCTTTGCCTCTCTGTATTTCTTTCTTTCTTATATACCTGTATATATAAATCTTTTCCATCAACGCCGTTTATCTTTTTTAAAGATATTTCTTGTTTCCAAATGTGTCCCAAAATATTAGATGCAAATGACTTGCCCTTCATTTATTTTGGCTAATATGTGAATAATATTTAAAAGTGAGTATATGTCATGCATAAGTTTATTCCTTATTAAACAAAAATGTATTGTTTCGTCTTGCTGTTAAGTTTCGGTAAGTAATGTGAAAGACATTCGGAAACATCGAGAGAAAAACTCAGAAGCAGGTGACACAGCTTTCGGTTACAGTTACATTGCGAAGTGGGGTACCCATTTTCGATTGTTTTTGGTAATAATTGACGTGTAGAAATGAAGCGTGAATCGGATTAAGATACCATAAACCTACCAGTTTGTTTTGTTCCTCGAATAGGGAAGTGTCTACAGCTAGCCTGTTAACATCATTGAGTTAAGTAGTGGTAATATTAACAACTCTATATTTGACTATGCCGAGCGATCTGGTAAACACAGCGAAGATGAGATTCAGAACTTACTTGTGCTCTTTTTTCCTCTCTACTTTTTCTGTTTGTGGCAATTCGTGATATGTATTTCATTTTTGTTTAAATAGTTCTTTACATGAACATTTATTGACTTCATGTTTTGTGTAAATTTCCTAAACCTTATACAAATATATTTTCTGGTAGACTTCGGAACTTACATTTTAGAGAAAGCACATGTGTTCATTTTACCTTTAACAATGGACCACATATGGCTAAAAACACTTAATACAGCGTACCTATATAACCTCTTTTACGGAGCTGTGGTAGTGGCGCGGCAGTGTGAAGGAATGAGGTGACAAGTAAGCATAAGTCAAGAGCCGGATACACCGAGGATTCGGTGAGTTAGGCAGAGTCCCGAGCTAACCGGTTAGATGTTGTGTCTAAGATTAAATTGGAGGTCAAAAAAAATAACGTATCCGTTAAATTATCCAAGACACGTAGCATCCTTTGTCTAGCACTACTAGTTGATTTGACCTACCTGTAAGATTCGGTGAGTTGTGTGAAATCCTGTCTCTGGATTTTCCGTTAGAAGATTATATCCAATCCCAACGTACTGGTAAGGAGTTCCACTCGTATTCACTGAAAGTAATTTCACGGTACTAGTCGAAATATAAAAGAGGTGAAAATATGTATGCCGCCAAGATAACCAGGGTGGAATACACCTGTACTGATATCTAAGAATACATGATTCAAATCCTGGTCGGACTGCAAGTTAGTCTGAATCCGTAAAATCTTGCATTCAACAATAGACCTTGGTAGCATTGGATGGCTAGTCGTATACGCCTGCAAATATCAATTTGTTGGCAAATCCTCATTATAAACAGGGTTTAAAATTTAAAATCTTAAATACAACTAAATAATAAAATGACTATTAAGACAGTAAAGTATATCATCGCCTTAATAAGTCTCAAGTTTCGTTTGCAGAAAATGATTTAATTCTAAAAATAAACAAATTAACGCTCTTCCCTAAATCAACTATACATGTATCTAATTTTCACCTGCCAGTGACCAATCGTATTTCGAAGATGGAGATGTTGATAGGGCCATTGTTGTTGCTTGTGTGCTTGTTGTTTCTGTAGACGTTGTGGTGCTTGGTGTACTTGTAAGTGTTAAAGTTGTCATTATTGTTGTTGGTATAGAAGTGGTTGTTTTAGATGTCTGAGTGGTTGTCATGGTAGTGGTGGTTGTTGGTTCACTAGTAGGAGTGTTATTAGTTGTTGGTGTTGTTGTTAATTTTGTTGTTGGTATAGGAGTAATCGTTGTTGTTGTTGGCACTTGTTCAATAGTAGTGATAGTTTGTCGAAGAGTTGTTGTTGGTGATGTCGTTGTTGGGTTTGTGGGTGTTGTTAGTGGTGGTTGAGATATTGTTGTTGTCGGCGTTTGATGTGGGGAAGATGTTGTCTCCCTTGGTGTTAATGCTATTGTGGTGACATCAGTAATAACAGTAGTTGTAGTTGCTGGGGGAACTGAAATTCAAAACAGTTGGTCTAGATGAACGCCGGTAAGGAACAAATCAGAGAAGTTCTGGCATAAATCTTTCGAATCATAAAGTAGCATTCTAAAATATTTTCAGTTAGTGTAAAATTTCTATATCATACTATTTCAAAACATCTACTTTACCAGCATTTTAACACAGCCTTAAAACCGTTCCGGTTATTAACTAAGCGAATGCGTTTTAAAAATCGAAGATATTAAAAGTTTATCTTTTTCCGGCTTTTATTACCATTTTATACGTAATTGTAAACATTGTAAAATTATGTCGTGTTTTGTATAGACTTCATAAAATTCTTCAAGACATGTTGTAAATATTGTATTTACATGCATCAACATACTTAACCAAGCACCAGTACGTTTATAAAGGCATCTAAACGATGTCACAATTATCACATTTGCATGACTGTAAACTGACTACGAGAAATACACAGGCAGTATTACTCTCTGAATTATATCTTCCTGCAACTAGCATTGGTGCTTGGAATTCCTGTGTTATATGTCAATTCCCATTATATACTTAAGACAATAATTTACAATGTGGCTACCATGCTAAACGACCCATCATAGTCTAATTTGTGTAATATCCATCTATTTAGGAAAGAACCGTCACTAACGTTGGAAGAACTTGTGGTTCGACCATATTACCGTAATATGTATTTATACAGGGTGATCCATAATATCTGATACCCTTTTGAAATGTAATAGCGTTTATATTATCAAACATAGGCATACAATTTTTACATAGTAATAATCTAGAAGCTTCAAAGTTTTGTTTGATATACAACACACCATACTTGAATAAGAAATGCTGTTGATATATCCAAAATAATATTTTTAATAAATGTTAAATGTGACGTCCATTTTGGTGATTACGACGTCAAGTCTTTTCTTGAAAATTTATGCGGCCGATTTGACTTTTTCTTTGGGGGAATTTAAAGGTAAGGTGTACACACCTAAATAAACATCAGTACAAGAGCTAAAATCATCAGTTTAACAAGAAATGGGAAATTTAAATTTACAGATGTGCACATCTGCCAAATAAGGCCATTCCAAGAAAAGACTTGAAGTAATAATCACCGAAAATTGACGTCAAATTGAACATTTGTTGTAAATATTATTTCGGATATACGGACTGCATTCCCTATATAAGTATGCTTTGCTATATATCAAACAAAACTTTAAAGCCTCTAGATTATTAATATGTGAAAATTGTAAGCCTATGTTTGATGATATGAACGCTATTAAATTTCAAAATGGTATCAGATATTATGGATCACCCTGTATGTACAAGAAAATGTCACTTGCATCAAGGTGGTAATAAAATAAGTTTAAACTAAAAATACTGTAGTGCATCTTAATAGCCGCGTTTATATATTACTGAGATCCTCTTTAGGTGGACTACCAGGGCATGTCTGGATTTTTATCTGCTGGTCTACCCCTACATACCCAAGCTGAAAATAATACAAACAGTATTCTACATTACAGTTGCTTTTCTTTTCCATCTTTAAATAAATTATGAAAATTTTTGAATGTTAATTTAAAACATATTTTAATTACAGTTTTCTTGTTATAAAATTAAATAATCTAACGGGTTGATGTTCACTTTTCCCTCATACTGAATATAGGCTTGTATTTTCAGTTGTTCTATCATCTTGTTTGACTACCATCCGATACAAACAACAGTGAGCAAAATATCAAACACTGCTACCCTAAAGATTTCATCGAACTAAATAAATCTGTATTATCAGTAAATATTGACTACGCTGATTCACTTTAATCTATATAAAACACGTGAGTAGGCGGTTGAATCTACATGATTCTCTGGTCACCGGAACGCTCGGAAAACACCAAATTGCACCATTGTTTTCAGAATTTACGCTGAGGGGCATGCCTTAGTCCACTTGAATTGACGGCAAGCTAACCCCCTGCATGAAAAGAAAGATGGTGTACCTAAATCTTTCTTGACGTAACTGATATATCCGAGGGCTTACCTGTTTCTCGAATTGTATGGCATAATAATCGCTCTGAACCAGAACACTGGACTTCGGTTTACAGTCAAACTCGTACATGTATCCCAGAGGCGATGCGTTGGCGTTGGGTGACGGTAATACGGCTTTTTCAACGTTGTAGTTACAGATGCAGTCATAATCTCCGTAAACGATTGAAGGCAACAAGACAACAATAAGAAGGTGTTCTCTAGCCATACTGGTTGCAAACACTACTACCACTACTACGGCTTAAATGTAAATCATTTTAACTAAACCCTTACAAAATTAAACATAATCTATTATGTCAGTGTTTATATGAGGCGTTAGAATAAAGTTAATAATAAATTAAGTACAACTGTCAGTTAAATTGTAATAAAACACTAATACATTCAAAAGGAAACAAAACAAAAAATTAAGAAACAAACAAAATCATGAAAATTGTCGACAATTGAAGTGGTCGCTAATATCGAGAAGATACAAGTTTAGACTTAATGGCAAATTCATGTTCGCAACTTAAGAAACATTTAAAAACAAAGCTCCGTGTTTTAAATCGACGTTACTGATACATGTAATTATTACGTAATTAAAGAGAAATAATACTGTTATATTTATTCCCGTATTAATACTTCATATCAGGTATTATTTATTCATATTTAATAGAAGTTATATCTTACATTGTGAAAGTGAAATTAATACATACCATATTGGATAAAATACTTTGTTAAATCTAAAATGGTTTGCCGACTGACACTATTTCAACACTTGGTCACGAAAGTCTTTTTACAGATAATATTTAAAGAAAGGTCATCACTCAATTGTTTATGTGTTTGGTCTTTAAAGAGAGCAAAATTCTTTTACAATATATTTCGCGAGGTATGCATTTTTGACTGGTTAAAAATCTCAGACAGTATATAGCTTTAATTGAATATTGCCCTTCGGTTGTTTGAGATGATTCGTAAATGATGTTGTTATTTTCGCCAATTGCTTCTCTAGTATAGGACAAAAAATAATGATTCCACTTGTTAAGGAACGGTTTTTATTTGAAAATTTGAAAATATTGCTTTGAAAATTAAAAATTGAATGTTTCTAACAAGTAATTTAAAAATTCTTATTTAACTTTTTGCATCCACATTCCGGATTTTGCTTTCATTAGGATTTCAAAACAATTAAAATGAACGTTACGTCATCTGGAATGTTATTAACACAGCGTTTTTGGTTTAAATACTTCGTTTAAAAATGTGCAGTATGCATATCAGGAATCGCCACATTCAGAAAAAAACAGCCTCCCCACACAGTCAAGAGAGAGGGAGAGAGCATGGTTAATAAAATGATCGGTTTCAAAAAGACACCACAAACAATTATCAAAAATGAGAACCCGATAAGTTACCGCCATGGAACGGTAAGTGGTACATGTAAATCAAATTGCCACTGGGGGTTTAAACCGGGTCCTAGGGTGCACCAACCTCACACTTGCCTCAACAGGCTTTCATATAAGTTCTAGGAGTGACAATACTCTCAAGATTGTATAGGACGGATCCTTGAAATTGTCTTGTTTTGCTCCGTCTATGTCAGGTGACGTGGTTTTCACGTTTTAATTAATATCCAACTAAAACGAACTTGCATTTGTTGTTTTGTTTTTTCATCTTCTCGTTGTTCTGTTCTTTTTTTTGTTGTTGTTTTTTTGCAAAAATTGTTTTGCACGAAATAACCGTATAGGAAAATAAATGCATGAATTATCACTTTTTATAATGTCAACTCTCATGCATGATAAAGAGGGGTAAACATATCACTATCTTCACAGATTTATATCTTTAACTGGATTGAGAGCGTTTCACGTTCTTGCCCTTGTTAAGTGTTAATTTAAACGTAGATTAATTTTTAAACAAATATGTGGTACCGTAACATTCATCAATGCCGACAATTGATTATTACAACAATTGAACTGCCTCGTGATGTTCTTAATTCAATTTTTGAATCGGTACACGTACTCACCTACTCAATGCACTATGGATATTTCAAGATAATGACCAAATTATAAATTTTATTTCATTGGTTTTAACAATAAATGTGATTCTGCAAGGTGCTTGCTATTTTCTGTGTATGTTTTTATAGCGCCCAAAAATTAAATGTTTACTGTCCTTATTCAAATTATCTAAGAACAAAAATCTATTCATCAAAATATTACTTTGTCGGGCTGGCTGATTCAAAACAGTTAAACCCGACTGAACTAATAAATAACAAAATGACAATTTCATAAACTTTAATTTGCGAACAATCATATAAAAATCATTTCTTTGTACACTACTTAATTTTAACAAATCATAATAGTTCTGTATTTTCTAATTTTGTTCTCACCAACTGATTTCTAGTATCACTTTCCAATAAGTGCTGGTCCACCAGGTGTGTTATAAAAACAAAAGTGAAGTTTGTGATCCGAATTCCCTCCTTCATCCATTGGGTGCATGCCTCCCGCTCCGTCCTTATTCCCCGAATCTTCATCATCCCACCTTATAAAGAGCTCAGTCACTGACATTCTGTATACTGACTGACACGTACTGCCGTATCTTATCAGGAGAAAAGGGCGGTCTGTAGGTAATAGGATACTGCTGGAGGTCAAACCGTCATTTCTGAAAAGCATTTCATCCATTATTTAAGGGATTAAATTAACTTTGGGGATGGTTATTATACAACTGGATATTGAAATTACAGCTAAAATATATAGACATAAATCAGAAATTGGCTATCTAGCCTGCAATATTTTCGTATTTGTCGTGTTCGATGGCTTTCAAAGTTCCCTTTACATCTATTTAAAGTAATAAGTTTGGCATTTCGAACATGGCGAATGACGTGTTTCATAGTGTTATTAGAAAAAAAAACAGATTAAACAAATAATGGATTGCATCAATAAAGATATTATTGGAAATAAAAAGTTGAAAAAATGAAATTGATTTCGTTGCGACATAGTTTACGGAATACAAACGGACTGATCACATAAAAGATTTCATCGCCAAGATGTTACGGAATTTAAATAGATATATAGAATATTTGATTCCATGGTGAATCTAAACAAACTAATACTCGTTACTGACTGAACAAATGATTGCATTAGACAATGGTTACTGAATATAGTCAAGTTAAACGAATAACTGCTACTTAATATCAAGTGAGTGATGTAATGATTGATTGCATCGCGATAAATATACTTAGCCTAGATGAATTTGTCTGTGATGTTCCAAGAATAGAAATGGATTGGTGGAATATTTGATTGCACTCTTACTTATTTGAAATTCACAGTAGCGCTATTTGTGCAGTGTGACCGCCGTAAGAAGTCACAAATAGTCAGTAATGTTATCAGTAAAACAACCCGTTACCGATGTGATGCAGAGATGTTTACGTATATCAGGGCTATCAGATCAACCTTTTTGGGGTTGTCCCGGTAAGCTCAATTTGTTGCGTCGCAGGAATTCCAGGGCTGTCGTCGTGACGGTGCGGGTTCGCTCCCAGCTAGAGACACTATCATTTTACATATATAACTCACCTACAACAGTAGTAAATTTTCGTATCATCATCGTAAGTCCCATCTGGCAAAGTACCGCCTCTTGAATTAAGGTTGCCAAAAATATCATCTTCGTCATCCCAGTATATGTACCCATCAGTAAACCCTAACAATATAATGCGAACATTTATTGACAAAATGACTTAAGTGCAACACAACGATAAGCATTTAAAACATTGCGATTTAACAATGAGAGCTGTTAAAAAAAAGGAAAAGTAACAAAATTCAAAATAATAAATTTAATTGTAAAAAGTGTTCTTTCGTAAATTTGCGAACAGCAATAGTAATTAGAAAGTTGATTGAACGAAGACGTCTGTGAGGTAACCGCCACTGAATCCGGAAATCCAGTCCTCTCATACTTATTTGTAATCCGAAAGTGAAACTAAGAAAAACCCATCTTTGATCACACCCAAACATTCTGATGAATGAGGCTCTTAAAATTCAAAACATAATTGTATTGTCAAATAGAAACTTATTCGCTCATTTAAGGTAAACACTATTTTCTTTTGATAATATATATCAAAGGACCTATATTTAAATCTTGACGAATCGACCATATCACAGAATGACAGAACGACACGTAAATAATGAATAGAAAGTTGATGCTTAAATAAGTGTTATATTTTAATGCAGTATATCTTGTTTGTATAAAACTCAAATAATTTAAAGTCTGAATTCGCAGTTTTACAATATCAATAAGTACTCAAAGAGATAAAGCGAAATTCGACTATAAAGAATATCGAGAAAAGAATGCGATTTACCTGATGGACAAGCGTTTTTCTTTAAAATACAGTAACTTCCTTTTGGCCACTGTTGATCATACTGGCCTCCCGAACTACTGTGTTCGCTGCTCTTGATGCAGAATCTTGTTGTCATATCATCGGTATGAAAGTCACCTAAAATAGACATCTGATTATGAAATGCGCATAATGTTTATCTCTACTTGGAATGAGATCTGTTGTAGTTATGTCTCCAAAATTCAGCCACCACTTTCTATATTACCATACAGTACATTTAAATAAAAATTATTAGAGTAAATGAAATTGAAACTTCAATATTATATTAGAAGTCTAACAATATTTATATTAACAAAGCTTCAACGTATCTTTTTTGGTTGACAATGTTATCAGCGTTTAATGTGTTATAAATGTGTTTACAGCGAGTTGATGAGTGGGTAAGAATTAATTTACCTAGACAACTTGTTTGATTATAAGAAGGACCTCCTCAGGTATGTTGAAGATTGATGCACCCTCGAATCTGTTTTCTGAATGCTGCTATTCCGATTATTCATATTTCAGTCTTTTTCAAAAGTTACCAAGTGAACATGGCGTCATAAAATGGCAAAATTATGGTCAAACAGGAATATGTTATGATATTTATTATATAGTCAGGATTTTTTCAAATGCGTTCACCTGTAAAATCGTTGTTATCTTCATTATTATCTTTCAAGCTTATGATGACACTGTACTTTTTTTAAATAAGTCTACTATTTTATTTCAACTTATTTATCATGTGTGCATTACACAACCAATAGAAAAGGTTTGTGTCCTCACAATTAAAAAAATGTTTATTTATTAACACTTCAGTTTTTATCTATCGTATTTTTTTCATTTACCTGACATGTAATTAGCAATGTTTGGACTGAATTCGTTATGCGAGTTTGCATCTTCCGTGTCTTGCTTCCGCCAGCCGTCTTGCCAATAGACATTGTTTAACGGACAACCGCTGGTAGCCTTCATCAAACCGTATGTCCCATACGGCCATGTGATCGGAAGTTGCAACGTGTGGGGGTCTGAAACAGCTTGCTATGCAATTAACTGATTGGTACAGAAAAACATTGGTTTATTGGTTTAAACATACATAACATGCATTTAAACAATGTAGGAGACAAAAATGTCAGGAAAGAATTCATCTGTCCCACCCATATACGATATCAAAACAAACAGTTACAATATATTTATTAAGAAATATTTTACAAAATGGAATTTTATAGCCACTGTTGATTTTTAAAACTTCAAGTTTGGAGATCATACCCGAGATCCATAAAAAGTATTTGTTTCAAACCGATACATTCAATAATGATCAGAGTTATGCTCTATGATGACAATAAACGCTTTTCCACGTGATTCCTCTGTTTCATCGATTCCTAATTGCATTTTAAAACGTTCTATAACATAGGACTAACGTAAACGTTTGTTTATTTTCGCCGGGGCTAGGCGGCGTGGGCAGTAATATGCATTCCCAGTACTGCCCATGAACAGGCTCAATCAAACCGAGTCTGCAGTATTTTCATTTTTGTCGTTTTCAGTTGCTTTCAAATTTCCCTTTTCATCTATTACATTACTATTCACATTGCAATTACTTTTAAACGTATTATTGAGAAAAATACCGAGGAGATCAGGATGCGGATGAATGGTGCCTATGTACCCAGCATACTGGCTAAGAGCAACCTGGAAATTGGTTAGGTATCTGTCAAGGTCAGTGCCATATATAGAGTCCGGACAGATCTTCTCGGCCACAGCCTGGTCTAAAATCTAAAACAAAAAATTTCAAAATATAAGAAACATTTGTTTATCTTATATAAAAGAGTAGTCATGGAAATATAGATTATGTGAAGATTTGAAAGAGATTTTCAAATTAACACTTAGCAACTGCAGTTCCCTAGTAAGGGAGCATTTATAGCAGTAAGTAATCGACGTAGTTATGTTACAAATGGACGTCTCTTACAAGCTTATAAATAATCCAATTCTAATAAGACAAAGAAATAAGACATTTTTAATTAGAATTATACATAGGAGGTACTTCCGTCGAAAATAATACAAGCGGTGAAAGTAAAATAAACTGAAAACTTCTTTTTATAATTTAACAGCTGTCATCGTTCAAATGTCCCTCCATTAACTGATACATGGCGTTCAATTGATCAACCTAGGAACGAGTTTTCAAAGTCTTTGGCATACGTGTATGGTTTTGTTAAAAAAGTACAATGTTTTATCTAAGATGTTTAAAATATGGTTGCTTTCGTCTATCAAGGATTTGTTGATCGCAGAAATAAGAAAAATGAATTTCGGGTCTGGCGGGTAGGCGGGTATTCCAAAACTGATAGGCGGGTATTCCAAAACTGAATTCCATCTCTTTCAAATACTCAAGGTAATAATTGCTTACAGCTAAATGCATGCCGTGGTACAAATAAAGTGCAATCTATCAGCACGTTTTGGCGACATTTCCATTTACAGATCTGCCTTTTGTGAACGTAACTTTCATCAATAGGGACTATTTGTTGGATTTCCATAATAAGTTATGGCTAGTACTTGGCGGATTCTACAAACTGTCAAAACTTTTGGAATGATAAGCCATGTCCATTTGTCCTCAAAATATTCATAACACACTCCTCTAGAAACCTCCGTGCCTTTGTGTGTGTACTTATTTTCTTCGTCTTTTAACCTTTACGAGTATGCAATTTAAAATTATGCTTGATTTTGCTATAAAATAAACCAATAAATGTGTATACATATGGTATTAATACGTTGACAGAAAATTACAGTATGCATATGTATGTATACATATTAGACCTATGTACTAGTATATTATCCGAATATATTGTCCCGCAATTTAGATTTTTAGATTTAGATTGTCAGAGCTTCTCATTACCGTGACTTCTACATTTACATAAAATAATGTTTGAGATGAAACATACCTTACTCCAATACATTTTATTTAGAGCTTCCGCAATTGGTATAACGTCTCCGCCAACTGGTGTTTCGGGTGTTGCTCCAAAAGAAGTTGTTTTACTTAGCGTACCAAACGGTGTCTGTGAGGCCGGGCTATTCCCAAAGTCATGCGTATTTATTATAACGGAAGAGGAAAATCCTTCAAATGGACCACGGGGCTCCATCAGTTGTGTGTCCTAGTTGCCGATGAAAAATGATAAACCGCTTTTAAAATGAAATACAATATAAACTTAGGTGTGAAATCAATCTGAACTATTTGCATGTAGTACTACTTAAAATAACTAAACCCTTAAATTACCCAATTGCTATGTCATAATACTATGTAATTAAACATTTAAGATGGGTCTAAAATTTTTTATATGAAGTTACCCAAATTGTTTTGTTTGCCACAGATTTTATGAACATGTCTAAACCAACCCTTACAAATTCGAAAAATGATATTTTGCTACATAATGAAACATTACGACAAAAAGACTTGCTAGTACAACATAAACAATAGGAACAATAACATAACTAGATATAAAGTAATTTTTGGTGATCTTTGTAAAACTCTGGTTGAGCTATGTTTGGCAGGAACAAACAACACATTTTCCCAAGCATTTTGGTTTACAACACTTTTCTAAGAAATGGCATAATAGACAATCTCGCCTGCTCAACATGATGAAACTATTTCTACTACACATGCTTATTATACGTGGCTAAAAGAAAAAGAGGATAATCTTTACAAGGTGTCATTTGTTTGCTTGTTAAATCAAGCTTCGGCATCATTTTGTTTAAAAAATATGTAAGCTAACAGTTTATACATGAGGACTATATAGGTGGTATCATTAATTTGTTTAAATCTTAAGCATTGAAAATATTTTACCGTTTCTTGAACATGTTGAAAGACTGCCGCTGCTGTCGTCGTGTATCTTTCCAACTGTTGTCTTCCCAGGTCTACACTCGTAACAATGCTCTAAAGCAGGAAGTAGGTACCCAGATTTATATTGTTACAGACCATTCTTTTTGAGACAGCAACAATGCAGAAAAAGAGGTTTTTGTGAAACTGTTTAAATATGTGCGTTGTGTTGACAACTGGCACAGTCGCTTTAAAGTTTTAACTACAATTTTACCTATTTTGTTAATTCAGAAACTTTCAAATCAAGGTTAAATTATTGCTTTTATTACTTAATCACAATCTTTTATTCTAGGATAGCGGGTAACATTTAGAGGGATGTCAGTTTGTTTCGACTAATTGCAGTTTGCTTTTATTTGTTAGCGCGAGTGACTTTTAATCAGTTTTGTGAAGAGGGACCTTTTTAGGAGACCATTTATTTAATGATTTATAAAAAAATTAACAATTAGTTAATGACTTACTGTTCCCCACTTGTCTAGAAACTGCATGTATTTTGCGGTACTTAGTGGTGTCATATCCGTCGGTAGAGCACAAACATCTCGTGCAAAGTCCCTTGTAACTGCAACATTTCCTTGTGATGCGTTTCCTGTATTGTATCGCACGGTGCCTAATTTACACGTCGTAACAACGTCGAGGTAGAGGCTATTGGTTCCATCTAAGGCATGTTGCATTTGTGTAAACTGTGTGTTATGGGTAAATGCCTCCTTTAATAATTGGTCAGTGTGTGAAACTGAAATTCCACAAATTCAGTTTTACAATTCTAATTTGTAAATGATCAGCTTCTAAACCAAATCATGTCTTAATGTGACTAATTAAATGGAACTATCACCGAACCTTCTTTCTGTCAAAGGTATGATTGGTTTTGTCAAACTAAGCGACACACCTTTCTATCATCAATTTGCATTAATATAAATGTAAGTGGCGGTTTTAAAAAAAAACAACAAAAAAAACACAGAAGATAAAATATTCGAGTTCGGAGTAAGGCAATATGATATTTCGGTAATTTTATCTTTTTGTGAAAATTGAACTAATTACATTACCACACCCGACCTAGTAAGAACTCATTATGACTGTACATACGATCAGGTCGAACTAGAGTCTTCAACTCGTCTTGGTAAGCCTTAGAGCCATGCAGTAATGTCGTCGTCTTGTGTGTTGTGCATGACGTTTGCTTGACGTAGGTGGCTTCATTGATATTGTTCGACGCACCTGTCATCTTAATATAAAAAAGTGCTTACTATTGCTGTTTTGTCTGTGCTGTGTGGCGGCCGTAAAACGTCTTCCCGTACTTTCAATCAATACTGTTATCGTTTCATCCCTAAGGGATTGTATTTTACAGTCATTTTTCACACATATCCCCATTCACCCAAATACTCTTATATAAAAAACATGCTCTCTCTCTCTCTTCCTCTCTTCTTTTTCGCTGCGTTCGGAGGCTGTGTTTTGTGAGTGTGGAGTTTTCTGATAAGTATTTATTACTTTTTCGTTGTCTTTTTAAATGTGGGGATTAGTCAAATAAATTAAAACAAGAAAACTGACGATTTAAAGCCAGTCATAACAGATTTATAGATTCGGATATTAGCTTAAAGCCATTATTTGGCACTAATCTCTTTAATTCGATGATTGTTGGATAAAACACATCCGATACAGGGTTAAGTAACGAGGAATCCACTTAACTATCATGATGACAAAACTATCCGTGAAAAAAACTCGAGGAATCAATGACATTTAATACGTAGTGTGTTTTATATGACCTAAAAGATGTTAATACTGCTGCCTAAGAATTTTGGTTAAATGTACTGCATTCTTGAGAATTGGAGATAACGAGCGATATTCAAAATCTTATCTATTGAATTGCCTTATAGGCGGATCTGAGAAACCACACCCGATGTTCTTTCAAAGAAATTCAAAGGGATCAAAAAAGACCAGATCAAACGTTACGAAAGGTCTTATTGAAATCGGATGGTTTCTTCCATCAGATATTCATCGTGGAAGGTTCAAAGTGTGTTCGTTCGTGCATGCCAACCGATATAATTCAGTAACCAAATGTTAAAAGAAAACATATACAAATAGATCTTTCAAAGATAGTATGAAAATAACAATATTTCCAGAGGACTACCTTCACACAGCTTTTTTAACAGCATCAGCAAACAACATTGATATCAAAACTGGATGATAAACCACTTTCACAGAGACAAGACTCGCAAATGACGACATATGCAATATGAAAGAAACACATGTAAATCTTTTTCTTAATCATGCAGTGATTGCTACATATATCAGTGCTATCCGATCAAACTTTTTGGGGTTGTCCTGGTTAGCTCAATTGGTTGCGTCGCAGGAATTGCAGGGCTAGGCGCTGTCGCTATGACGGTGCGGGTTCGCTCCCAGCTAGAGGCACTATCATTTTAAAGATTGTCCACAATTCACACAAAATTCGTGTTCTCTGTGATGCGCAAGATTAATATTCTCTGACTTCCTATCTTTTTTAATTTGCCAATAGATTTCTCATTGAGGGCTGTCCATTTTTCTGGGGACCCTAACCCCCTGCAATGTATAAAATCTGAAAATACGGCATTGGTGTTTCATGTTCACCGTCATACGCACTCTGTCATTATGGATGGATGACAGTGATTCAGCTATGGTAGTAAAGTCGAGCTTACATGGAAGATTTGATGAGTTGTGTGGAAGCCAGTCTCCGGGTTCTCTGTTAGTAGATTATACCCAACCCCGACATACTGGTACGGAGTCCCGCTCACATTAGCTGAAAAACCGTTTACAACATCTGATGAACGAAAGTATATGACATTCCTGATAAACCCTTTTATTACTAAAAAAGGTTTCATCTTGTTTAAATGTTCTAAATCAACTTGCTTTTATTTTCGTTTTTTTTGTGTGCAATCTTGCGCTTTTACAGATAAAGCTCTATTTTATAATGTTTTAAGACCTTCTAAGTCTTTGAATTTGTTCGATTTGTTTTAATTACCATTCGAGTACATGACACGCACATTGCTATCAGACATGAAAAACGCAACAAACAGCATGTTCGCACAATCGAGAAAGAAACCACATTTATGTACGAAAGAGGACTAGATTAACTATATTTGAATTTAAAAAAAAAACGATTTGCAGAGGAATATACGGTTAATTAACAGTCTGTATAGAGACCAATTTCTATACTTTAAGCAGAGTTTACCTGCCAAGGACCAGCCATGGATCGGAGTCGTTGCTGGGAATTGTGTGCTGGTTGTAGTCGTTGTTGGTTTGGTAGTAGTGGTTGTTGTAGTCAGAGTTGTTGTAGTAGATGGTATTACAGTAGAAGTTGTCGGCACGGGTGTTGTTGTGGTTGTTGTTGTAGTTGGTTGAGGAGTTGTTGTGGTGGTTGTTGTAGTTGGTTGAGGAGTTGTTGTGGTGGTTGTTGTAGTTGGTTGAGGTGTTGTTGTAGTGGGTTGAGGTGTTGTTGTTGTAGTTGGTTGAGGTGTTGTTGTAGTGGGTTGATGTGTTGTTGTGGTGGTTGTTGTAGTTGGTTGAGGGGATGTTGTGGTGGTGGTTTGAGTAATTGTGTCAGTGGTTGGTTTTGGTGTTGAAGAAGCGGTCGCTTCGGTAGCAGCTGTTGCTGCTAAAGTTGTGGTAACTATATAATTAAGAAAACGCTAATTTTAATTCACTGTATATGGTAATTTATAGATTTAGTATTATAATATTATCCCTATTGTAATATCATGGAAGTTAGAGATGCAAAACAGAAAACACTCGTAAAAATAGTCAATTGTTATGTATTTCAAAAGTTCAACAGTAGACAGGTAGAGGTTGAGTTACTAACCAAGAAAACTAAGGTCATATATGTCATAAATCGATAAAAGTTGTTTTTAGGTTTTAATATTTATTCGAGTCTCATTTGTGTTAAAACTTATCTCAAGTACATTAAAATCAGCAAATAAATATTCACATAACTAATAGTTTAAGAATTAGAATCAATTGATAATTGTTTGTAACCTTTATGAATGTCTTAAAATAGTTGACCGCTTTGAAACAAAACAAAACAATAAAATATTAAAAAGCCAACTTATATTTGGCTTTTTTACATAGTTCTTTTAAGGTTTACATATGTTTCCCTTGTTACTTGCATTTATTTTACAAAGCTACTTTCTGGTTATGAACTGATTGAATCTATTGAAATATTTTATTCGATGTCAACTTACTGAGATCTTCTATAGATGGGCTACCAGGACATGTCTGTATTTTGATCTGCTGGTCTACCGCAACAAAGCCTAGCTGAAAACATGTACGACTTGTTATAGAAACGGCAAATCTCAATACAGATGTTGGGAGTTCACTCGACAGAACCAATTTGCTAAAATCCAAAGTTTATAGATATAAGATACCTGGACCAAAAGGACACTTTCTCTATATAGCAATCGATGCCTCAAATTTTTAATATATGCGCTTGTTTCAGCAGATAGTAACAAGAACCGAAGTGGCAGTTCTATGTGAGGACTTAGTAAAATACCTGTTTTTCGAATTGTATGATGTAGTAACCTATAGGACCCTGTACAATGGACTTCGGCTTACAATCAAACTCGTACATGTATCCTAGCGGCTGTGCGTTATCGTCTGCTGACGGCAGTACGGGCTTTTCCACGTTGTAGTTACATATACAGTCATAGTCTCCATAAACAATGGACGAAAGCAAAACAACAACAAGGAAGTGTCTCGAGCGTAGCAGTAGCATGTCGAAATATCATATTATTTGCTGAAATGCAATCAATTTAATTTAAGTAAGAGAACACAATATATAATTATCAAATTCTAGGGCGAAAGTCGTATCAACTGAAACATATTGTTTATTATTCCGCGATTTTAAAATTCGTAAAACCATCTGTAATTTCAAAATTAAAAGAATCGTTCAACAAAATGACACGTATCTACATTACATAAGAGCTCTATCAATGTATTGTGTTTGTTTGCAAATCTTTTGTCTCATTATTCTGATATTATTTTTTGTTTTTGATATCATAACTTTTGCGTATTTAACATCCAACTGGTTAACAAAATAAGTTTTGATAACGTCTGAAAGGCATGCAGTATGCACTAACACATTTATCTTAAATTATGAACCAAGAAAAACTTGTCTCGTTAAGGCATAATTTTGTAACACGAAGCACACAACATAACACAAATAGATACAATTATACAAAAAAAAAACATATTTGCTTTTTTATTTTCTCATTCGGGTATAATAAATAGGTTTATTTTAGGGATGTCAACGGATACCAATTTCGGTATCCGGATATCCGTATATACTATCCGAATACTATCCGGATAACCGTATAGATCGGCTACTTAGTCAGTTACGTAATCATTTTGACGTCAATATTCCAGCATTTTTTCGGATCTACGACAACTTACTTAGTCAAAAGTTACTTAAAAGAATAATTAATTTTGATGAGTGTTTTGTTTCTGCCAAGTGTCGCCGCAGATAATAAGCGCTTTGTTACGATTGATCGATAGTCTTCTCGATTTAATTTTTAACTCTTGAAAGATGTTCATGCGATTTGACCATGCGATAGTAATTCTCGGTAAAAAATGAGTGAACTTTTGTTGATTTGTTTTTATGCAATTAAATTATTAAACTCGTTTTTGTTTTTCTGCAAACTACTATTACATTAAGTTTTCAAGGTTCTCTCTGTCCATCTGTTTTTCTGCCAACAGTCGTACTTTTCATAAAATTTGTACCGTTCGCACATCTAGATACGTTTGTGATCTTAGCTGTGAAAATGAGATTTATTCTGATTATGACATCTGAGTAGGTGTTTAGAAGTAATAATGAACGAATTTTGAACTGTTTTAAATGACTTTTTTACACATTTTTACGAATATTCGGATACGAAATCAGTATCCGGATACTTACTTAGTATCCGGATATCCGAATATTCGGACATTCGTTGACATCCCTAGTTTATTTCTTTAATTGTGCACCCCACTTTAGTGGATATTCATGATTATGTCTGTTATGTAAAAGTTTAATTGATAAAGAACCAAATTTTCCACTGACAGAACTTATAAATCGTTTATCAAATCACAATCTATAAAGTATTTCAATATTTTTTCATCACACTGTTCATCACGAACTTGTTGTTTAAGAAAAATCCGTTTTGATTTCATTGATCGAACGGATGAGAGAAATGTATTTTTTAAACTACAATATTCTAATGGTTTACATTCTTAACTCCAATTATAATAATAAAGGGAAAAAAACTTTGTCTTTATGGTATATTTTCAAAACTATATTTCTTTGTCATAACTACAGAAATGCAAATGCTCTCAAATAAAACGATTTTAAATAAAATAAAAGTCAATCAATTGAACAACAACAAAATCATTATAAACATACCTGTCAAATATGGTGAAATGTGTTCTACAACCAATGTGTATTGCTAACTTTTGGGAAACAAGTTTATACTAACTATACATGTACATTCCTTAAAAACTAGGAAGAATTATATAGCTCTTTATTTAGACAGCTTATCAAATTAAAACAAATAAATGAATTAGTTGCAAATAACTGCTCGAAATAGCAACGGTCTTGTGTTGAAAAAGCGCAAGTGGTGACGAGCCATAACTTTATAAGCTTTCAAGCGATGTTTTGTTTTTAAATATTTTGAAAAAAAATCAGAAACTTAAAAGTAGAAAAAAGAAAGTGTGTTAAGGTGCAAGGAAAATTGTATGTGGCGGTCTTCACGGAAAGATTAAACAAAAAACATCTGAGGTTAAACGATGGGAGAGACTATATTGAACATATACCAGTAAAAGACTACTTAACGAATTTGTATTATTTATCGCTGTTTGCAGATAAGGCAGCAAATTTATTTATTTAAATGTTTGTAAATTTTTCTAAAGATGCTGATTTTGGGGGCGTTAAACTTCAGAACATTATAATATGTAGACATCTGTTGTTGTTTTTTTTTGAATCCCTCAATATTTGGTCTTATTTTACCCATTTTGCAATGATAAACATTTTGTTTAGCAATGATAAAATATTGTTTATCGCCATCGAATGAAAAGCTTTTCCCAAAATTATTTTTGCTTTTGTAAGCTCAAACTGTACTGACGTACTTTGTAATTAACCATATTTGTACGCTACTGTAAAAGTTCAGTTCACATGGTATAAGGACTAATGGTAACATCACAAGAAAATCACGTGTTCATTGTTATGTCCATGACCTTCAAAATATTTTATACACCTATATCATGAGACTGTTCTAATTCAAAATTTTGCTATCAACCTGCCGGGTACATCTTTAAAGGAGATCTAAACGCTATCAAAGACTTAAGAATCCGCAATTTAATTTTAAAAAGGTCCGAAATATAGAATTCCTTCGGACATCGACTTTAATACCAGTCCTGGTGTGCGTAAATAGCAGAGCTTTTAACCATTTTTGCAATAAATAGTGTAAACGAGAACATGCTGAGCCCAGTGCTCTTTCAAACTGGAAAAAAAAACAAATATATAAAATAATTGACACTCGTATCTCCTTATATAAAAAAGATACATAGCTTTATTACCACCTCGACCTCGTTTAAAGTTTTGTCATTTGAAAAGGGCTTTTCAAGACTTTCACAACATATTTGTTTTAACACCTGCTGATAAGGCTTCAAATAATGTAATTATAGTGTAACGTTAACACTATATTAATGATCAAACTGAAGAGCTTAATAACACTAATGCTTATACACTAACTTTTTCATCTGAGAGTGATATTGTACTGCACACACTCCACACATTACAAAATTTAGAATCAGTGTTGAGCCGAAACAAGATAAAGTAGCTACTATGTATTGGTTGCCTTAAAAGCACAAACCACCGTAAAAACAAGATTTATTTTAAACACTAGTTCTTGTACAACAACTAAATTATCCGTGCTCTTAACATCTTGTCTTACAGGTATAAAAAACATGTAAAAAGGTATTGCGAAAAGGTTTTAAAATAACTGGCAAAATCTATTTTGGTCTATAGAAAATTCAAAAGACGTTTTGAATCAAATAATTTTCAGGCATTCCGTTTGTTTACTTTTGATTTCTCAACCTAAGCGCTTTCGCCGTGACGGTGCGGGTTCGCTCCCAGTTAGAGGCACTATCATTTGAAATTTACAGTAGCGCTATTTGTGCAGTGTGTCGGCCGTAAAAAGTCTCCACATACATTATTCAGTACTGTTATCAGTAAAATAACCTGTTACCGTTGTCATGCAGTGATTGTTACGTATATCAGGGCTATCCGATCAACCTTTTTTGGGGTTGTCCCGGCTAGCTCAGTTGGTTGCGTCGCAGGAATCTCAGGGCTAGGTGCTGTTGCCATGACGGTGCGGGCTCGCTCCCAGTAGGAGGCCATATCATTTGAAATTCACAGTAGCGCTATTGTGCAGTGTGGCGGCCGAAAAAAAGTCTCCCTGTACATAAAGTCAGTACTGTTATCAGTAAAATAACCCGTTACCGATGTCATGAAGTTATTGTTACGTATATCAGGGCTATCCAATCAACCTTTTTTGGGGTTGTCCCGGCTAGCTCAGTTGGTTGCGTCGCAGGAATTGCAGGGCTAGGCGCTGTCGCCATGACGGTGCGGGTTCGCTCTCAGTTAGAGGCACTATCATTTTATATACTTCTCTCCCTCATAATATAATATGAGACAATCTAACCAGACTCATTGAAAAAAAACTTTTGCTAGAGAAAATAAAACAATTATCGCTTGTAATGAACATAGGGCATTCTTTACAGATGATAATTATACTTCATGGACCTATCAAGACCTAATTATTGGATAATAATTATGTTAGATTTGGTACCTTTATTTATAAACAAGTAATAGGCATTCCAATAAGTACTGATTGTGCACCCCATGTTGCTGAGCTGTTTTAAAATGTTATGAAAGAGATTTTATGTTGTCTCTACCGAACATCAGGAAGACATTATAACAGCCTTTAACAACACCTCTAGGTACCTTAATGATTTTTTGAATATAGATAATAACCATTTTCCATCTCTGGTTTACAAAATTTATCCTAATGAACTACAACTTAGTAAAGCAAACACTTCAGATAAGCAAGCAAACTTTCTTGATCCTAATCTTTCTATTCAAAACGGAAACGTCACTACTAAAATATATGATACGAGATGATTTTAATTTTAATACAGTAAATTTTCCGTTTTTAGATGGCGATGTGCCTGGTGCAACATCTTACGGGGCTTATATCTCACAGCTTGTTCGATTTTCTACAGCTTGCAATGACGTTAATGACTTCAATGAACGTAATCTTAACAGAAAAACTTTTAAAACAAGGTTATCGGTATCATAAATTGAGGAAAACCTTTTACAAGTTTTATTGCCGATACCCAGCAAAAAAATGTGAGGATGGTGCACCCTAGAACCTGGTTTAAACCCCCAATGGCAATTGGTTTTGCAACTGACGGTTCCAAGGCGGTATACCCAAGGGTTCTCTTTTTCTTTAATTGTTTGTGGCTTCTTATTTGAATTGACATACTTATAACAAATATGCTCTCGCTTCCTCTCTTCTTTTTCGCTTCGTGGGGAGGCTGTGTTTTGTGAGTGTGGCGATTCCTGATATGCATATATCACTTTTTGAAAATTTCACAGTCCCAGAACAGGTGAACCCGAGTCTCCGCGTGCAGGCTACAGATAGAGCATACGTTATTGTGTCTTATTCCCATTTTGTGTAACGGATTATTGGTACCGAGTAATCTATGATTAATCCTATACTGAAACCATTGTAAGGTTGGACCCTTTATGATTCTAAATGGAAGTCCATATATTGCTTTCCAGTTAATGCTATTTGTGTTCAAATCAACTTCCCATTTATTTGAGGAGTTTGGTAGAGTTTTACTTATATTCATTGTTTCATATATTGTCCTACAACCAATTTTTAAAATCATGGGAGAAGTTTCAAGTTCTGAACTAAGTGCATGAAAATTATACGGACTCCGACGCCGGGATGGGATTGCTCCCCTATTCTTCGAATATGAAAGTGAAACATGCATGAAAGGATAGCCACATTTAGGAAATACAGCCTAATTAGACATGAAAAGCAAAATGGAAAAAAGCTTTGAATGATATTATGATGGTTTAAAAAAGACACTACAAATAATGAATTTAAAACCAGAGGACGGTCTGCGGCAAAACACTCTCGATTTAGCTTTGGCGATCACATTGAAAATTATTTCAAAACTTGCCAATAAATTTTAACAAGAAATATCTTTAAAAAAGATAAACGGCGTTGATGGAAAAGATTTATATATACATGTATATAAGAAAGAAAGAAATACAGAGAGGCAAAGCAGACACAGTATAGTTATTTTATTTTATTCGTTATAGCTGTTGACGAACCCTCCCTGCCCTCTTAGTATGACTTAAAGATTAAGCGACCGAATCATGACAACTCATAAATTTATTGAAAGTGTCTTTCAAAAAAAAAGGTTGAAGCTGTTGCAACAATTTCATACAGTGATAACAAGTCGATTAAAGAAGCAAAATATTCAGTTTCAATAAAGTACCTCGTGTAGAGTGAGAATTCAAGATGAATGAATGTCCTTGAAATTTAATAAATATAAATAATAACAGCCTGTTACAAGAGCGAAATCTACCAACTTTTACGTATATTAAGTTTAAAAAAAGTGTCCGCCCTGAGTATTGAACCCGGGGCCTTCGCTTGAGAGGCGAGAGTGTTAGCCACTACACTACAATGAGCTTGTCTTACGAACTTGAAATTAACAATCAGTATCAAAGGAACTAGAAAGGAACCAGTAAGAACTAGGAATATCTACACTTCTCTTTCGTTTTACACTGTGTATTGTATGCAAGTGACACCCAAGAATATTCCATATAATATTGTATTTAAGCCATCAATATTGACTTAACTGGTTACTTAAATCGTAAATATGTTTTTCCTCCAATACAACACCCACTAACAACCAATCTAATTAATCTATTTGATGTTTCCGCTGCATAATAATAAAATCCCACTAGATACCTCTCCAGCCTGCTAGATGCCTCTCTGGTGTAAATAGCTACCAATCGAAATAGTTTATTTCATTTTCCCTCTGCATAATAAGAGAATACGAGTATTATTTACAACATTTCATTGGTTGAAAAACTAGGTCAAAAGTGAGCTTAGACAGCTAACGCCGAAAAAAGAACATCGATGATCTTTTTTTTTATTTATAGGCGAAATGTTCCTATGTTGAGTGCTTTTGGCAGCCAAGCGAAATTGGATTAGATCATCATAAAAAATCATTCCGATCACTATAAAGAAAGGAATAGCGTATTTCTATAGCGCATGAAAAACAACTAGAATCGCAGAAAAAATAACACGTATTAAAGCTTACCATGCATTTTTTTCCACGCTAGCTTTGACAGGTCAATTAAAGCTAAAAGGCGAATTAAAATAATAAATAAGATCACCACATACATTTTATTATACAAACATTTTAAAAGCTGCCTATCACGCCACGATTCAGACACACGCAAAGGCATAGTCTTCTTTATACACATGTTCTTCATAATGTTTATCATATTTCCACAAAGTGATTATCATTATCCAATAAACGATGGTGCGCCAATTTTACGATAGAAACAGAAGTGCAGTCTGTGATCCGTACTGCCGCCTTCATCAAGCGGATGCATGCCGCCCACTAGGTCCGTATTCCCTGTATTCTCATCATCCCACTTTATATAAAGATCAGCTACGAACATCCAGTACACAGACTGGCATCTAACGCTATATCTTATTAGAATAAATGGCTGGTCTGTTGGTAGCAGAATTCTGTTGGTCGGCGAGCCGTCATTTCTAAAAATCAAAAAAACCAAACATTGAACGGATACCTTTCAGCTGGTGGAATGTTATTTTGTTAAAGATTACATGTAGTAAATATATCAGCCCCAACATGATTTTCAGTGGAATTAGACTGAACCTCATTCGCTTTACAAGGAACGCTCGCTTGTGTGCTAGCGATATATCAGCCTCGAGTAAACAGATTTGTGATATTAAACGACTAGCAATAGATACTATATAATAGAACATTGATCCGACGGGCTGAAAACATGTGCTGTTTAATGTTCCAAATTCATGTATTTATTGCTGGTATTTATAAAACAGAATCAACCTGTTTATATGTTCACCCATGGGCATACTGAATGCTTGGTTTATTTACAGTAATTACAGAAATGAATACAAAATAATTAATACGATATGAATATAGTTAGATGTACTCCTCACCTACAGCAGTAGTATACTTTTGTATCATCATCGTAATAACCGTCTGGCAAAGTTCCACCATAGGCATTGACGTTGCCAAATATTTTCATCGTCCCAGAAAATGTATCCAGCAGAAAACCCTTAAATATGAAATATATAAGCACTAAGACGTTAAAATTCAAACGAGAATTAATTCCATATTTAATAAAATTTAAAATTGTTTTTGTGAGAATGCAAATAGGTATGACTCAAAATTTGACAATTAATGAAGAACACTGCGAATTTATTGTCTTAGAGTCTACGTTAACACGAATTTGATAAAAAAAAAGTTAGCGCAACTGTGATCAATAATTAAAAAGAGACTCACAGGTTATGTTTTTGTGTCAACAGTACTTCTTTCAAGTTTATTGTCAGCTATATAGCGTTTTTTTTGTAATGGTTAATAAAAGTGTCGGTGTAAAGATCGTATTCCAGTATTTTGTCAATAATAGAAAAGCTTTTAGCGTTATTGTCAGTTATTGCTATCTGTGTGCACTATCTGTGTGCAGATCATATTCCAGGTTTTATGTAAATTATACTACTTTCAACGTTATTGTCGGTTAAAACCTTCTTTGTTCAGCACAGATTCAAGGTTTTATGTCAATTGTACATCTACTATCAACTCTTATAATAAAGTGGCATATCTGAAAACAGTTATACTTCGATAATACATGTAATATATTCCATGTATTTAATATGTTATTAAAAGACAAGAATGCAATTCACCTGCAGGACAGGCGTTTTTCCTTAAAATACAATAACTTCCTTTCGGCCACTGTAGATCATATTGTCCTCCCAAACTACTGTGTTCGCTAGTCTTCATGCAGAACCATGTTGTCATGTTGTGGGTGAAGAAGTTACCTTAAACAGAAACCTGATTTAGACATGTTCTTGTTTATTTTCTAACGTATGGTATTGATATCGTTAGATCATTCGTATTTATATCCTTATTTGGTAATTAAGCTGACTGCTTCACACTATACTGTTATTAATCACGGGAGTTCATATTGGCCTCGTTATTGGGCCGAGGGTATTCATATTAGCCTGAGGCCGAAGGCCGAGGGCTAATGTTACTGCCCGAGGGCCAATAACATGGTCGATATGAACTCACTTGGTCAATGTGAATTCATTTGATTAATGACAGTTTTATAAATTAACAGACTGTAACCATCAAACTCATATAAAGACTTAACTGTGCAAATACGGGAATTGCTATGCCAATATGAGAATTGCTTAGTCAATGTGAGATAGATAATTAATAATTTATTAAAATGTTATTAATCAGGTGAATTTATATTGACCTTTAAATTGGGTCTGGGGCACTAACGATAGCCCGAGGCCAGAGGCCGAGGTCAAATGTCACTGCCCGAGGCCCATTAACATGGCCAATGAAAATTCATTTAAGTATTGACAATTTTATTAATTAACAGACTAAAACTATCAAACTCATATGGAGACTAAACTGGGCCAATACGGGAATTACTGGGTCAATATGAGAATAACTGGGCAAATACGAGTTAATTAATAAAACGTGGTATAAAACTAGTGATCGAACAAACTTTTGTGTGAATTAAATTTTATAAACGGCATAACGGTTATCTCAAGTAACATTGATATTAAACTCGAGATCGTTTCAACCAAATAGGTAAAGAGTGAGCCTTATCTCATTTATTTGCGTGCTTTATTTATATGGTGCATTAAGATTGCAATATTAAAATGAGATGAGAAATTTAGATTATATATGATTTTCTTTTCCGAAAGTTTTTTTTCCGCAAAATGGAAATAAACCTTAAAAACACCTTCACGTTTCATTTTTTAAGTTCATATCTGTCGATCTCGAATAATAATAGTAAAACAAAGTTTTGTTGAAATATTAAAATGTGAAAAAGTTAAGGTCTTTTGATATAGCATTGTCATAAATATTTGAAAGACCTGCAAATTAAGAAGGCAGCAAATAGTGGACAAGGTACCGTTTAACATCTCTTAAACTACCTGTTCCAGGGTGTTAAAAACCTTACTTACTGACATCTGAGTTATAAATAAGGTATCTTTAAACCAGTATTCCATGTGTGTTGCCTGCTTCTTGAAAACTCATACATGAATTGAACGGGACAATAAGAGAATACATATTGGTTATTAGTGTTGATAATTACTGATAAGCCATGTAAAATATAAAACGTTACTTATAAAAAAATAGTATTGTAGACACTAACAGTCAATTTTGTCGCGTCAATGTATAAAAAAAGACGTAGACGTCGGCGTCGTTTATGTTTTGTTATTTCCGGTTATGATATATATGGAAAAGATGTAGACTTATGCGATTTGTATAGTTTGATAAAGGCCATAAGGCCAAAACGTCAAAATAAAGAGTGTTTTTTATTAAAAGTTAGTGTAAAACGTTAGTTTGGGGATATTGTTATCCTGAATATCGGAACATTGATTATCGTAGCATCTTTAATGCTCAATCAAACCGAGCATGCAATAATTTCTTTTTTGTTGTGTGCGGTGGTTTTCAAAGTTTGCTTTTCATCTATATAAATGGTGTGTTTTTTTATACCTCAATACCTGACATATAATTAGCAATGTATGGACTATATTCGTTTCTTCCGTTAAAATCCGAATCCTGTTTTCTCCAGCCTTCTTGCCATTGGACATTGTTTGACGGACAACCGGTGGCAGCCTTCATCAGACCGTACGTCCCATACGGCCAGGTAATTGGCAATCGGAGCATATGACGGTCTGAAACAATTTTCTGTATAATAAAACAACGATACAGAAGAAAATTAGTTTAAATATCGTGGTTTGAAAAGCATACAATACGTTAATAGCTGCCAATCCTTCTGTGAAATGAAACCATAAATCTTTCTTCCAGTAAGTCATAAATAATACATTTAAAAATTAAATAACTACTTCCGATTTGCTAATCACACTCGGTTGCAATACAACTGCTCCAGTCAAATCCGAAGAAAATAACGACTGTGAAAGTAGCGCTCTAGCCTATGTTGTTTTGCGTACCCATGGAAAGAAAGACACACCTGCTTTAATCATAAACACCTCGATATCATCAGCTCTTATTTGCGTTGGAAACGGTTTTGGGAAATCCAGTTTATTATTGGAATGAAATTGCGATATAACACGGCGATATATCGCTCCTGACATAGCCCTTGCTGTGAGTTTTTTAATACACTTAGACACCTAACTCTGTACATGCTAGCCTAGAAAATCCTTCAAAAACATTTGCAAAGTAACATTTCATTAAATGACACAGATTACATGTATTGGTTTTTACTGACAACAGCTGTGACGGTTGCTGGTGGAGGTCTTTTTTTGGCTAACAAACTGCTCGAACTGTAAATTATAATTATTAAAGATCCAGACTAGGAATCGAACCCGATTGGCATCACCGTCTAGATTCATAACAGCATGAATACTATGAAACTTTTTGCAGGAAAGTACTAGAAAGAAAGGTCAAGCTGAAGACACTTAAACAAAATAAGACGTTTAAGAGTACTTTGGAAACATATCTGTCTTAGTTTTGGCAATTTACCAGCACACACATCTGACACTGTTTAAGATAATGAACGAGCAGAAAAGAAAAAGTTACTGGTTTAGCACGCCCCATATTTTATTCGGAATTGGTACATAGTGACCTCATTTTGTTTCCAGCACTTATTAATTATCAGTATTTTTTCACTTGGCGCCGTAATCAGTAACATTTAACTAGAACTGCTTTTGGGAAAAGCACATGTCTCCCACAAAGGCATCATCTTTGATGATGCACAGGATAAAACTGGTGAAGTGAATATAAAGATGGCAATTTATTAAAAGGGCATACGGAAGTTCTGTGCAATATTAGTCATAAACAATGTCACAAATTTTTGGAGGATCAGGAAAAACATAAGTTTCAATTTCTGATGGGCCATAATCCTGAAGTGCCAGGGTCAATGTGGCTGGTTGTCAAACTTGTTGTCATTAACATTTTGATATATCAGTGAAGATGCACTGAAAGAAGACCATGAAAGTGAGTGTACAAGGCTATCAAGGCCAATTGTAAATAAATAAATGGGCCATAAGTCTTATGTGCCGGGGTCAAAGCGGCTGTTTTTTTATTACACAGATAATTATAGCATTTGGTGAACATCATATAATAAAAATAGCAGAAAATGAGAGAAGAACCAAATCATGAGTATGGAACAGATATTGTAAAATGAAAACTTAAACAGTGTAAGAAATACCTTTATAGCTGCTTAGCACAGTACTTTCTCATAATGCAATGTATGTAATGTCATGATAGCTATAGTATGTTGGTATTACTCCACTGGATACACATTCTACATTGTTCACATAGATATGGTCAATAATGGTCCTGCCAGCTGTAGTAGGCTGTGTTATAAGTTGTTTATAATTCAAAGCAGCCATTTCTTTATGGAGGAGATTATTTTTGTCACAAACAATGTTTACATTGAAATCACCAACAACAATGTTTGCTGCTGTTTCTGAATTTTGAAGCAACAGCTGAGCGTTCCTGGACATTTCTGAACAAAACTTCAGCGGAGTTCCAAATTGTCCGAGATATTTACCCATGAATAAATTGCAACATCTTTGGTGAATTGGTAATTTATTCATGGCTATAAGCGACAGCAAGTGAAGATTTTTTTTTAAACAATTCAAGGGCCATAATCCTGAAGTGCCTCAAGCAATATCGATGACTTTATAGCCTGGTTAAGATATTATAGCCATCAACATTTTGATAAACTTTGGTGAAGATACAATGAAAACTATCTGACTTTGAGAGATGAACCAGGTTAGTGACATGTTTAAAAGGCTAATTTCGGATAAATCAAAGGGTCATAAATCTGATATGCCTGGTGCAAAGTGGCTGGTTTTCGAACTTGGCCAAGATATTAAGGCCACACACATTATCATAATGTTTATTGAAAATCAGTTGATGAATATTTCAGTTACATAGCAGACAAGGCTTAAACAGCCAATTTTGGATAATTCAAGGGCCATAAATCCGACATGACTGGGGCAATACGGCTGGTTATCGAACTTGGCCGAGATATTATGGCCACAAACATTTTCATAAAGTATGGTGAAGATCAGATGATAACTGTTCAAGTTACAGAGTGGACAAGCCTCAAACAACTTATTTTTGATAATTCAAGGGCCATAATTCTGAGATTCCTTGGGCAATATGGCTGGTTATCGAACTTTATCGAGATATTATGGCCACTAACATTTTGATGAAGTTTGGCGATGATCCGATGAAAACTGTTTGACTTAGAGAGCGGACAAGTGTGACAGACAGACGGACAGACGGACAGACAGACGGACAGACAGGAGCAAATCAAAATGTCTCCCACACCACTACGTGGTGGGAGACATAAATACAGTAACTGTAAAATCTCGAAAATAAGCGCATACTTGAAAATAAGCGCATACTGAAAATAAGCGCATATTTCTTGTACAGAAAATTTATACCAAACAAAATTAGTATTTTCCTATTATAGTTAAAGCAACCTAGACTAGCATGTTCATAATTTAACTGTTAATGATGACTCATGAAGACAGAATTTCTCTTTTGGTTAATACCTTAGACGCATTACAATTCAAACACCACTCGTTTTACTAGTTCTTGCTAGTTTCTTACCTATGTTGCCAGGATCCTCATCATTAAACAAATGTTTGCCGCTTAAGGACGTTATTTTCATCTTATTTTATCTTCAACAAAATCTTTTAATGTGATGATAATAACTGAGACTGGCAAACGTAATGATAAACATATTTTTATTGTCGACTTATCAGATTTTTAAACGATCATTAGAAATGTTTAGGAAAAATACTATATTCAAATATAATTAGATGCCTGGAAAATAATTACCAAGAAGATAATAGTCTGGATACATGTTGCGTTTATACCCATCATAGTGGTGAAGAGCATTCTTGATATTGGTTTTGTAATTGTCAAGGTCATTGCCATAAATAAAATCCGAACAAACCTTCTCAGCCACAGCCTGGTCTATAATCTAAACAAAATCAAACATAAATCGAGTGACAGGCACTAAATGTTTGTGTCTCATAAGTATAAATGAACAAAATAGTAAGTTTTGCGATAACAAAATGTATCTTATGTCATCTTCGAAATACTCTGACCGGAGAACTGGAAAATCAGCTTTTCCTCCTCCTTCAACAACACTTCGAGTTTAGCTTAATCTTGAATACTCATTAGAAGCCAACACACTTCCATCTCATATTGTTTTATATCATTCAAAAAGATATTTTTCTATCATTGATTTTAAAACAAATATCAGAATCTGCTGAATGTTTAATAAGTGTTAAATTTGTTTTTGCAAATCATTCACGTTTTTGAAATTAGTTAGAAGTCGAATAAATTGTATAATAGTTATAAACATTATAAACATTTACTATGCTTATTTTTAATAAACATCCTCTTGCCGTACATATATTGAATGTTCGTAAAGCCCACATGAACCGATATATTAGTTCACTAACAGCCGTTTTACTAATAGTATCATCATTTATTTTATACAAACGTACTTCATATACTATTTAAGTAACAATTATAACCTATACGTATACAGTTCCTGTTAACTAAACCAAGATGATCAAACCACGTGGTTTGTGACATCGTTTTCCGCTATTACGGCTTAAAAACATCGATTCAAATCTTTAAGGCCTTTTAAGCATTTGATTCGAAAATTTTCGACGAAAGTTAGCGCATTATAAGGGGAAAGTTTATCGTAGAACCACGGCTGTCAATATATTTGTTACCTTTTTTCTGTGATTCGTGGCAAAAATTCATCATGATTCAATTTCAGCATTTGCCCCGAATAACAGAGAAAAGTAAACACAAGGCGGCGACAAAACTAATATATTGGTAAGGTTCAACTTTCCCCTTACAATGCGCTAAACTTTGGTGAAAATGGGACACTAATACGTAAAATACTTACAAGGCTTCTAAGATTTGAATCAATGAGGTTTTTTTCTGAAATTGAATATTCATTTTTTGCCACGAATCACAGACAAAAGTCGGCACAAGGTAACAAATATTTGGCAACCGTGGAAAGTGTTCAACTTTCCACTTAAAAGGCTCTAAATTTCTTCAGAAATGGTGAAAGAATAAAATACTTACAAGTAAAATACCGAAATATTACGTCACAACCAAGTGGTTTGACCACCCTGTAAATGGCGCATGTGCATGGTTATTTAAATGATCATATGTTGAGATGTTACTGGTAAAAATAAAATATGCATATCAAGAATCGCCACACTCGCAAAACACAGCCTCTCACGCAAGGAAAAAGAAGAGAGGAAGAGAGAGAGAGAGAGAGAGAGAGAGAGAACGAGAGAACGAGAGAGAGAGAAAGATAGAGAGAGAGAGAGATGAAGAGAATGTTTGATATAAGTTTGTCAATTTAAATAGGACGCCCCAAACAATTAACAAAATAGAGAACCTTTGGGGATACCGAGTTGGAACGGTCAGTAGCAAAACAAATTGCCACTGGGGATTTAAACTAGGTTCTAGGGTGCACCAACCTCACACTTGCCCCAACAGGTTCTCCTATTAACAAACAAGTACAAGTTGTCTTAGTTAAATGACTCCCACTACCCCATCAGCTAAACAATTTTGCATGCAAAAGCACAAAAACATCTAAAACATAAGAAGCTAATAGCATTGCAAAGCCAAATGGGCGAGTACTCGATGATCTTACCGAGACCAGAGTCAAATTAGCAAGAATACGATGACATGGATAAATGAAACAAATCCAGTCTTTAGGTTCTTTAAAGAAAAGATTTCCCCATAAGCCTTCATAAACTCTCAAACCCCTGCCACCGTCGTGCAACCAATGAGGTCAGCATAGTGATCAACTGTAGATGGGTTAATCACAAGGCCTGTTGAGCGCTGTAGAATATCGTGTTAGTAACCTTTCTTTTGAATTTACAGATGGTTTTAACGAATAACCGGGGAAAATTAATATTGCCTTTTATTTTCTTATTATAAATAAAATCACCATAAAAAACTGGCTGCGAAATAATTGTTGCAGTAGTGATTTTATACTGCACTTGTATTTCTGAATTAAGGTAAGACCTGTGTAATAGGCACTATTAAGAATCCAATATCTGATTATATTTTCATCAACTGCTTCATACCACTGACTTGTTAGCAAAATTTTAATGATTTTCACCGTGTAGTTTGTTTAGGTTTTTTTAATTTAAAAAATGAGAAAAAACGTGAAAGTATCCAATTTCTTTAATCGGTGACAAAATTTTTTGTTATTGATAAATTCAACCCTATTTTTTTACAGTTTATCCAAAATATGTTATATTTTACTAAACCAATTAAAGATATAATACATAAATTCAGAATTTATCTTAAAATGACATTTTTTGACCAAATAAATTTAAAAAATGCATGTTTTATATTTCACGAGACTAAATTAATGAAAATTGTGCAAAATCCTGATTGGTGCAATATACCAAACTTTACCATTTTTTAACTATATACGTTAAACAAAATTTAAACAAAATTTCAGAGAAGTTTACCGTCCAGTTTTAGAAATTTTCAAATTGATTACTTGAATAAACACTATTCTGATAGCGAAAACCCCTTTAATCTTGATTATTTTGCTTATTTTAGTTTAAATCATGAGAATTTTATATTCAATGACAGAATTACACAGGAAAAAAGAAATATGCCAATTATTTAAGCTCTAGGCTTACAAAAAAATAGCTTCCAGTGGGATTTGAACCCTGGTCCTCTTGCATGATAGAAATCTATGCTAATTTACTAGTATAGTTACCTCCCTTGGATACTCTTCTGGATATAGGTATTCATTACACAGGTCTTACCTTAAATCTGGGTATCGGCGATAAAACTTGCAAAAGGATTTCTTTAATTTATGATATTGATAACTTTGTTTTAATAGGTTTTTTTCAGTTATGCAATGATTAGGTTTGTTGAAATCATTAACATCATTGCAAGCTCTTGAAAAGCGAACTAGATATGAGATATAAACCCCGTTAGATGTTGCACGATGAACATCGCCGTCTAGAATCGGAAAATGTAATATATTAAAATTAAAATCGTCTCTTTTATCATATATTTTAGTAGTAACGTATCCATTTTCTATAGAAAAGCTAAGATCATGAAAGTTTGCTTGCTTGTCCGAAGCGTTTGCTTTATAAAGTTGTAGTTCATGAGGGTAAATTTTATTAATCAGAGATGGAAAATCGATATTATCTATATTCAACAAATCATCAAGGTACCTCGAGATGTTGTTAAAGGTTGTAATAATGTCAGCTTGATGTTCGGTAGAAAGAGATAACATAAAATCTCTTTCATAACAGTATACAAACAGATCAGCAACAAGGGGTTCACAATAAGTACACATCGGAATACCTATTACTTGTTTATAAATATAGGTACCAGATCCCAAAAAAATATTATCCAATAAAAATGTGAGCGCCTCATTATCATAAGAACCATCTGTAAAAATTCCCTATGTTCATTACAAGCTATACAGGTTTTATTTTCTCTAGCAATCGTTTTTTTTTCAATGAGACTGGTTAGCTTGTCCTTTATTAAATTATGAGGGAGAAAGTATACAGCGTTGAGAAATCATAAGTAGTCAAACAAGACGCCGGACAGTTGTTTGATTTAAGCATTTTAACACGTTATTTGAATTTTAATAGACCTAGCTAAATTTTTGCCAGTGGTTTCAAACACATTGTCGCAATACTTAATTATATGATCTTTTATAGCTGTATGCCTTACAGCAATAAAAGATCATATAATTAAGTATTGCGACAAGGTGTTTGAAACCACTGGCAAAAATTAATTAATGAAGTCAATAGCACAGATAATTTAGTAGTTGTACAAAAACTAGAGTTTGCAATAAATCTTGCTTTGTATGGTGTTTTTTGCATTTTAGGCAACCAACGCATAGTAGGTACTTTGTCTTGTTTCGGCTCAACACTGATTCTAATCTTTGTAATTTGTAGAGTGTGTGCAGTAACAATATCATTCTCAGACGAAGAAGTTAGTATATAAGCATTAGTGCTATTAAGCTCTTCAGTTTGAACATTAATATAGTATATACGTCACACTTTAATAACATTATTTGCCTTATCAGCAGGTGTTAAAACAAATCTGTTGTGAAAATCTTGAATATCCTATTTCAAATGACGAAAGTTAAAACGAGGTCAAGGTGGTAATAAAGCTATGTTTTTTATAGAAGGATATAAGAGCGTCAATTCTTTTGAATATTTGTTTTTCCAGTTTGAAAGAGCATTAGGCTCAGCATGTTCTCGTTTACACCATTTATTGCAAAAAACTGCAATTTCCGCACGACAGGTATTAAAGTCGATGTCCGATGGAATTCTATATTTCGGACCATTAGAAATTAAATTGCGAATTCTAAAGACTTTGAAAACATTTAGATCCCCTGTAACTACGTGACCGGCAGGTTGATAGCAAAATTTTGAATTGGAACAGTCTCATGATATAGGTGTATACTCAACAATCTGTAAATCCGAGGTAATATTGTTGTAATTGAAAATTGTGTTTCTAATTGGCTTGTTGTATTTATAATAAACGATGGGTGTTTCTGTATTCTTGAAATAATTAGGTATAGCCGATTCAACAGTTTTATCTCTGAATATACCTGGAAGGTCAATAAAATCTATACCTTTATTTAAAAATGAAATTTTTAGGAAATTCCTTTGGTGATCAGATTCCAAGTCAATGTGTTGTCTGAGAACATGTCGAGTGTAACACTGAGTAAGGCTGGTAACTTCATAAAGTGAATGAGTTCTTATAACAATATCATCGGCTTCCTTATTCACTTTCTGTAAACTTAATATAGAAAAAAAAGCCAAACGCGAAAACATACCATGTCTACCAGAATGTTTTTTTAATATTTTGAAGGTCATGAATTGAACAATGAACACGTGGTTTTCACTTGATGTTACCATTAGTCCTTATCCCGCGTGACCTCGATTTTCGTTTTCTAGGAAATAAATCAATACCGTTCTCCAATAATTCATATCTAACGCGTCAGTGATGGGTGCCACCTCTCCACCAATGGGTGCTTGGTTGTGGAGAACTCCAAAAGAAGAGGTTTTGTTGAGCACACCTAATGCTTTCTGTGAGGCTTGGCTGCTCCCGAAGTCATGCGTATTTATTATAACGGAAGAGGAAAATCCTTCAAATGGACCATGTAGCTCCAGCAACTGTGTATCCTAGCCAAAGGAAAAACAACAACATTGATTAAAGACAATTAAATTCAATATAAAGAGATGTTCAGCGCCAAAACCGCTGCTTCTATTGCGCCTAGACATATATATAGCTGTGAGCACGCTACCAACGACATTAATATTTGATATTTTAAAAATCTCAACAATTATGTTTACCTTTCATAAATTTAACACAATACACAGTCCTAGTAAGAATATCGCTATTTTGTTAATAAATTCATGCTTTACACATTGACAAATAAACCGTGTTTTCAAACATTGACACTCTTCATGTGTATACACTGTGCTTTAACTTTAATTTCATAGTTTTTATTTCAAAATTTTTTAATGATTCATACCGTTTGTTGAACATGTTGGACTACTTCCGCCTCGGTCGTCGTGTATCGCTCTAACAATTTCGTACCCAAGTCTATGCTTGTAACAATGCTCTAAAAACGGAACGAATTCACTTCACTTATCAAAGTGTGTTTTAAATTAAACTAATTCATATCAACAATTTGACAGTCCTTTTGCCGATAGTTACCTTAAAAAAGAAAGACAGCCACATGGTTGACCACGCTTATCTACCTGAGCAAAGAGACAGAATGAAATTTTCTATTATTGATTAAAAGAGATGATAGGAAACATTCTCGACACAATCAGAAATAAACGATTCAACAGTCCATTTTATTATATGGACTGTTAATCGTGCATTTCTGATTCTTAGTATGATTCTATTGTCTTCGGGTGGGATTTCAAAATATAATAGTTTTTCGTCATTATTTCCATATATGAATGTTTTTCTTTGATGGGAATATCGGAATGTATTTTCTCTGGAAGGGGATAATATTTGGTTAATAACTTACTGTTCCCACTTGTCTATGAAATCCATGTAATTCAATATATTTGATGATGTCATCTCTGTTTGTAATGCACATATATCTCGTGCAAATTCCCGCGTAACAGAAAACTTATTTAAAATATTTCATACTATTTGCATAAGTCATTTGGAATTGCTCTATGCAACGTACAGGAACGCGATACACTTAACGTGTAAACACTTACCTGCAATATGTAATGGTAATTTGAAAAAATAAATGTCAGATTTTAAAATAATATAGCATTTGTTTAACCTTAAACCCGGAAGTAACTTGAAGTTAACACATCTTTAATTTCTTAAAATTGGCTTTTCATTTGTTTATTATCTCAACAGCATGATGTAGATGGTTATACAGATCAGCTTTTGTACAAATAACTTTTGCTGATGGTATATCCAGTATTGCGAATGTAAAATTCTCTTGTGTTTATCTTTGGAGTGGTGGTCTATATTCAATAAATCCAACATAGTTTTCAGAGAAGAGTCTATGATAAAATGGTCCGATTTTATTTTGGAAATAGCCAATTTTTTAAAAAATGTTTTAAAGTTTAAACATCATCCCACACAAGCAAGAAGCATATTTGTCGGCCCTATAGATAACCGTCTCGGAAGTAGCTTTGAAAAAAAGTAAATTTGTTATTTTTAGACCTGGGTGAGTAGCCTGATTCATAGACAGCAATTTGTTTTTAATAAATCATTTTCAATAGTTATAGGAGGTTATATTTTTTTAATATTGCAAGGTCGTCGCGTGACATTTATTTCATTATATGATTAAATTAATTGAAATGATGTACATTGTAGGCCTGCTTACCGTTCCCCATTTATCTATGAAGTGCATATACTGTGTAATACTGGAAGTTGTCATCTCCTTCGGTAAAGCACACACATCACGCGCAAACTCTCGCGTAACTGCAAAGTGTCCTTGTGATGAATTGTAGCGCACAGTACCTAAGTTACACGTTGTAAGAACATCGAGGTAGAGGCTACCAGGTCCATCCAGGATACGTTGCATTGTTATAAACTGGGTATTGTACATGTACCTTTAATATAAGGTCACTGTGTGATGCTGCAATTAGATGAAAATATATTGAATATCCATTTTTTTTCATAATATTTTCATCATATAGTAAGACGAATAAACCTCCGAGCTGTTATGTATTTCTCCGAAAACAAATGAGCGCTATTTTTGGCTATTAGTCATCGTGAATATTTTGACTAGTTATACGTGAACTGAAGCAAAGAATAAACCCAACCACGGAATTTTACTGATAAACAAAGATCAGTTGGCAAAGTTTACATTGGCGTTACATGAAAACAACACTTATTTTATCATCGTATATAATAAATTGGACAAGTTATTACACTAAAATTAGCTGAGAGGTCAGAAGCTTTGTCACTTATATTAAACTTTGAAAATGCAAGTATGGCCGTAGGTTCGATTCATTATTTTAAATGTTTTTTGCATAATTTATTTCTTTTTTTTGCTTAGTTTTTTTTCAAAATTAAAAAGAAATATTAGTCTTTACTACTCATGCCCCTAGACAAGAAAAAAACCCTCCAAGGATGTAAAGTAATGTTTATTATAGTATTCATGTGGGTATTTTTAGTAAATAAGCGTTAGATATTTTAATTTCTTTTAGTTTTACTTGAATTTACATTCAATTCACAAACAAAACATCGTCAAATTATCTTAGTTAGCAAAAACATGATCTGATTTTTGGGTTTTATAAGGAATAAACATAAACTTAATGTGTTACCTTTCACTACCGCCAATTTGAATCTTCTTTAATCAACAGACATACAGTATAAAAATCAAGGTAGCATTCCCAGTTGAACATATACTAGATAATAGAAGTTGGAAATAGAACATTATATAGTTTATTAGACTTAATGATAACATATAACTTGTCTGCTTACGGTCAGGTCTAACCAGGGTCTTCAGCTCGTCCTGGTAAGCCTTCGAGCCGTGTAGTAACGTCGTGGTCTTGTGTGGGGTGCACGCTGTGTGCTTCACATACGTAACTTCATGAATGTTATTCGGGGTTCCTGTCAGCTAATTATGAAACATGTAAATTATAAAATGCTTCAAAATATGCACAAGAAGCAAGATTTATGTAACAAGACGAAAACATCAGTAAAATATTAAATGAGATAACATCTGAGCTTAATTCCTTTGTCTTCCTCTAAGAATCGATGTGCGATATAAGCCATTGTCTTATTCTGGTGAAACCTTAAGTCGATAATAAGCGTGTTTATGAAAGACTAGAATCATTGAGAAGTATGGGGGTCTCTATTTAGTACTTAACTGAGACATTGCGTGACAATACTTGTGCGGTAGTGATTTTCTGATCTCTTCAAAAGTACCACGCTTAATACCCACTGAGTGTAGTATGTATGTGCAATTTATGTGACGATTGTAGCGTAATATGAAGTAGTATTTCAGCGATATGCTGTGCACATCCATTCAATTTTTAATATGTTCGTGTGCTTTTGCATTTTTGATGTATCATTGTCCAGTGGGTGAGTGGGTTGGAGTTATCTCACCAAGACAACCTCTTTTTGTTTGTTCTAAAGAGAACCTGTTTCGGCAAAAGTGAGGTTGGTGAACCCTAAAACTATGTTTAAAAATCTCTTGGCAAATTATTTTACCACTGACGTTTCCAAGGCAGTAACCTCTAGTTCTCTTTATTGTTCATTGTTTTTGGTGTCTAATTTGATATTGAATCTGTTTTAAACACATGCTGTCTTTTCCTCTTTTTTCTGGCTGCATGCCGATGCTGTTTTTATGGCTGTGGCAATTTATTATATGCCATTTTTATTTTTTTTACCTGTAAGTTTCAGTTAGTTATGTGCAAGCTAGATTTGTTGCTTACCTGTATGTTTCAGTTGGCTATGTGTAAGGCAACTATAGTGCTTTCCTGTAAGTTTATGTCAGTAATGACATGTAGAAGTTAAAACTTGTGTTTGCCATGATAAATGATTGGTTGGTGGTATGGTATTCGAGTAAAATGGGGCAAACCTGAAAGATTTGACGAGTAGTATGGAAGCCAGTTTCTGGATTCTCTGTAAGCAGATTATACCGAACGCCCACATACTGGTACGGAGTGCCGCTCACATTAGCTGAAAGACCGTATACAACATCTGATAAACCAAAGTATATGATTACTGATAAACATGTTTAATTTCCAACGACATTTTATAAAAATACAAATAAATTGTTCTTAACGTTATTCAGAAATGGTTCGCTTTTAAACCCACGTTATGGCGATGCTACTTTTGTCATTGCTATGTCATAGTCAACAAAGAAAAATAACAAAATATCTCCAACGGAAAAATAAAGTTCCACAAATCAATGCTGTAAGTGTATTTTTATTTACAAACGTTAAGAAAAATTAGCAAAGTTTTATTGAACTGCTTTTTTGTCTTGCGAAAGATGTGATCATTTTTTTATCAGCGACGGTACAATGACAACTGCCATAGCACCTTCAATATGTGAGAAAGTCTGGTGGGTATAATAGGCGTTTACTTTTTTGAAGTCTTTTGATTATATGACACGCACGATACGGTCAGAAGTTATTGCTTTAAGTAGAACCAAGCTACCAAATAATGCCATTTCAATAATACAGGAATGAAAGCAAGTTCCATGTTGGCAAATTGTGGCTGGATTTTGTCTGGAGGCACTGTAAAGTATGAAAGAGGAAATGATGGAGAATACATAGAGACCGACAAAGGAATGTTACCATTTTTACCATGGCTTCTTGATTAATTAAAACAATTTGGTATGTCAAAAAGCTGCAGTACAGTTAAACTACTCCGGGTATCAGGCTTTTTGTGCAGCCAAAATTTAAAAAGCTCAATATTTGTTAGAAACAGTAAAATCAACAGAGGATAAAATTATATAACAGCAAATAAAAAAACATATTTAAGGCCTCTTACTTGTTGTCTTGTTACAGAAAATTTAATTGAATATGAAATTGTAAGATATAATGAAAAGTTAAGCCGATCAACATATGTAAACGATTAATTAGACGACATTTGGGAAATTTGCATAAAATCGAAAGTAGTCTTAATAGTGGAAACACAGTGTGAAGTGTGTTCCTGATCTTGATCATAACGTAATTCATCGTATTCTTGCTGATTTTACTCCAGGTGCTCTGGTCTCGGTAAGATCATCGAGTACCCGCCCTTTTGCTTAGCAATGCTATTAAATTCTTATGTTTATATGTTTGTGTGCTTTTGCATGCAACATTGTTGAGCTGATGGGTGGGTTGGAGTTATTTCACCAAGACCATTTGTACTTGTTTTGTGATACGAGAACCTGTTGGGGCAAGTGTGAGGTTGGTGCACCCTAGAACCTGGTTTAAACCCCCAAGTGGCAATTTGTTTTGCCACTGACCGTTCCAAGGCGGTAACCCCTCTGGTTCTCACTTTCGGTATGTGTTTGTGGCGTCCATTTTGAAACTGATTATTGTAATACCATGCTCTCTTTTCCTCTCTACTTTTTGGCTGTGTGGGGAGGCTGGATGTGGCCATCACTGATATGCATGTTTCATTTTTTTCCGCGTATCTTCGTGACATCGTGTTTTTGACTTCCAGTACACACTGCACATGCGCATACAGTGACTCTCGTTATATTGTGATAGATGAAAATGGAACTTAGAAAGACACTGACCACGACAAATATGAAGTATTTTAAGTTATATTTGATTGAGCATGTTCATGGGCAGTTATAGACATGCACAAACTGCCCAAGCCGCCTAACCCATGTTGAGCGCAGCTCAATATTTAAAATCAAAAAAGTCATGAAGTCATTTCCATTCATACATTTTTAAGTGTCTATTTTTATCATCAATTCTTGGAACGGATGTTGTTAAGTCCACAATCCTTATTCCCAGAAATGGTTTTGCAATGTGGAACTTAGATGTCGTTAATCGGTTTAGAAATTGAATATTTACTGAAGAATCGAGGTTGATGTTATATAACTGAAAGACTTATATGACATAGGTCGGACAATAAAATGAACATTGAAAAGAAAAGAAAAAGTTGAAAATTCGCATGTGTTCTGGGAGTACATTGTTTTAATTTTAAACTTTTAGAGATCTACTGTTATTGCTACTCTCCTATATCTGATTTCAGATTGCATGCAAACCTAACAAAGAGTCAGTAGTTTGAAGAAATTAAGGAGCGAGTTATGCTACCAAATATATCACAATTGGACAATAAAAACGAGTACTAAGCCTCGAATAGATAAAAGGTAACTGTGAACGCCATCGAACACGACAAATACGAAAATATTTCAGGTTCGGTTTGATTGAGCCTGTTCATGGGCAGTAATGGAAATGCATATTACTGCTCACACCGCCTAGCTCCGGGTTGAGTGCAACTCAATATTTGCTCCAATTAACAGTACAAGTGTGATCCATCCCAAACGATGGGGTGAACAAGGAACCTTCAATGAGGTATTTTCAGATTAATACCATTCCATGTTCAGCGTCGTATGGTCCCCAGATAAAAGAATGGGTTTGCCATAAACGAGTAAACAATAGGCGGAACTAAACAAAATAGTATTTTGACAGGGGATCTGAGAATATAAATCCTGCATATCACAGGCAACGCCAAGGGAAAATATAAAAAGCAGGACGTATATCCTTGGGTTGATTGAACAATATCCAAATCTATATTGGCTGAGATATTGAAACCACCTCTGAGTGATTGGAAATTTCAGTTATGAACTTGCACACAATCGAAAAGCTCCGCAAGTTTTTGATATAATAATTTAACAATGATAGAGTTATGTTACCATGCGTCTATTTTGAAATTGATCTTTTGATTATCCATGGTCTCTGTTCTTTACCTTTTGGATGTGTCGGGAGGCTGTGTCTACTGGATGTGGACATTCATTAATTATGGATACTTAATAAATCGAAAAAGTTAAAGAACAATTAAACAGATCTCCTGATTTGCAGTAAAACTACCAAAGTAAATAAGTATGTTTGGAATTACACGTAAGCATTAAATGTACATTAAATTTAATGTGTTGTAAGAATATACATACCCGAACTGGCCCATACCCATTCTTGGAATTGTTTATCAATCAGTAGAACACATACCCTTTTATATAAAGCATAGGCAGGCAGTGCAATTTTGTGCACGAACTTGCACGATAAATTTAATGCCCTCTATAACTTTATAGATTGAAATCTAGTAATTAGATTTTGTGAAAATTGTAAAAAGTGTAAAACTAATATCCTATATCGCATATAAATCTTTAACGTTTCATATGCCTTACTGAACATTCTATAATCAACAAGAGCAGTTCCGAAAGAGAAGATTGAATTTTCAGTACCGGTAATTATGGATAACAATCAAATATTTAACGAGTCATTGTAAAATGTATTTATCTAAAGCAGAGTTTACCTGCAGACGACCAGTAATCTTTCGGAGAGGACGTCGTTGATTGGAATTGTGTGCTGGTTGTAGTTGTTGATGGTTTAGTGGTGTTAGTTGAAGGGATTTTAGAAGAACTCGTTGCTTTAGATAGTATTGGAGGTATCGTAGTGGTTGTCGGTACGGGCGTTGTTGTGGTGGTCGTAGGAGTTGGTTGACGAGTTGTTTTGGTAGTTGTTGTAGTTGGTCGAGGCGTTGTTGTGATAGTTGTTGTAGTTGGATGAGGCGTTGTTGTGATAGTTGTTGTAGTTGGATGAGGCGTTGTTGTGATATTTGTTGTAGTTGGATGAGGCGTTGTTGTGGTGGTTGATGTAGTTGGTTGAGGAGTTGTTGTGGTGGTTGATGTAGTTGGTTGAGGAGTTGTTGTGGTGGTTGATGTAGTTGGATGAGGCGTTGTTGTGATAGTTGTTGTAGTTGGTTGAGGCGTTGTTGTGATAGTTGTTGTAGTTGGATGAGGCGTTGTTGTGGTGGCTGTTGTAGTTGGTTGATGCGTTGTTGTTGTGGCTATTGAAATTGGTTGAAGCGTTGTTATGGTGGCTATTGTAGTTGGTTGATGCGTTGTTGTGGTGGCTATTGAAAATGGTTGAGGCGTTGTTGTGGTGGCTATTGTAGTTGGTTGAAGAGTTGTTGTGGTAGTTGTTGGAGTAGATTGAGGAGTTGAGGTGCTTGTTGTTGGAATCGGTACGGGAGTTGTTGTGGTGGTTGGTGTATTTCGCGGAGGGGTTGTTGCTGTAGCGGCTAAAATTGGTTGAGTAGTTGTGGTGGTTGTTGTAGTTCGCGGAGGGGTTGTTGCTGTAGCGGCTAAAATTGGTTGAGTTGTTGTGATAGTGGTGAGTTGAGGTGTCGTTGATGTTCTATCTTTGGTAGCAGCTCCTGCTGCTAACGTTGTAGGAACTAAATAATAAAGTAAACAATTGTTTCAAATAACTGTATATAATAATAATAATAAACTTTACCAAACACAACTCAAAATTTATTTTCAAACTTTATGCTTCATTGTCATATCTTGAACATTAAATGTATGAAACTGCCTACATTTATCTAACCGTGAAGATGGATAAAAATAAGATTCCTTCGGAAACTTGTTTCCAGATTCTCATACCTAATTTTGACTATATACAATTATGTATTTGTAACGTGCTATATGGTAAATAAATATTGTTTAAACTTAACAGAATAACTGTATATGCCAATTTTACGTCTATAAATTTGTTAAAATTTCAAAAAATAGAGTATACAATAAAAATTGAAATTTCATGGAATTAAGAGGAGCAAATAATGAGATAAATCGCATTAGATTTATATTTCCTATTTCAAATAAGTATAAAACTACACAAAGGTTGAGTTACTAATACAGTAATGAAAAATAAGTTCCTATAAGACACGAATCGATAAATGTAATTTTAGTTTTTATCTATAACTTACATATGTGTACACATTTATTGCAATTAAATTTAAAAAACAATATTAAATATGTACGTAGCAATTATTTAATCAATCATATTAAATGGACACGTATATGCATATAACTAATTTAAAACATTAAAAAGCCAATTAAATTATATTAGAAGATGTCAACTTACTAAGATCCAAATTATTTGGGCTGCCGTGACATGTCTGTATTTTGATATGTTGGTCTATCGCAACATAGCCTATCTTAAAATAGATAAGCTTCAAATAAAAACCTGCAAACTTGAATCAAGAACGCCGTTGTAGACAAACTTAAGTAAATCAGGAATAATCATTAAAAGTTTAGACATATTTTCGGATGTTGTAACTTAACTGGACAACAGTTATTCAAACAATTCATTTTTACTAAAAAGTTTGTAACAGGACCAAAATGATGCGTTCTCTCAGTAACGATTCTGTATCTCAAAGTGCGCGACAATATTTAGTTTATGCGCTTATTTCAGCTGATGGTAGTATGAACCGATGTGACAGTTATATGTGCCGATTTAATCAAATTACCTGTTTTTTGAATTGTATGCTGATGTAACCAATTGGCGACTGTACACTGGACGTAGGTTTACAATCATACTCGTACATTGACCCTAGAGGTTGTGCGTTATCATTCGCTGAAGGAAGTACGAACTTTTCGACGTTGTAGTTACATACACAGTCATAGTCTCCATAAACGATGGACAAAAGCAAAACAACAACGAGAAAGTGTCTGCAGCGTAGCAGTATCATATCGAATTGTCACGCTTTCTGATGAAATATTGTAAATGCATTTAATTAAGTGAACACAATGATTAAACAAATTCCAGAATAACCATCGTTTAAGCTATAAAGAAAAGTAATCGGAGAAGAATTGATTAAAACAGTATGTAAAATTGTAGTTGTTTTTCTCTCTGTATCTCATATTTGCCAGTCAGCGTTAATTACATTTAGTCACATTAAACAATATAATAAATATTTGACGATAAGTAAACAGACGTAAATAAACAAATAAATGATTAAATAAAATGTTTTAAGTGGTTTAACAAAAGCAAAATCAAAAATAACATACCTGAGAAAATTGTTGAAACAATTCCAAAGGGAAAACAAGTTTCCAAATCGGCAAAACAGTAACACTTAGTAACCAAAGCGTTTTACAGATAAGTAATAAATAAATAGAACACCTCTTTAAGGTATTATGCAAATTGCACACAACTTAAAGGGGCATTGCTCACTCGATTACAGTTTATGTTATAATGCTGTGAAAACACTGTTTAAATAGGTTATAGGGGATGGCTGAAAACTGTTCTTTTTCGACATGATTTCGGAAACCTCGGAAAAATTATGGCGAGACATTAATGCGATATCATTGTAAGGAGTGAAAATGCACTCTTCAAAATGGTGATACTGTAATGAAATTTACGCAAAGAAACGCGTAATCAGAAATCGTTTGGAAAATAACTTAACAGAAATCAGTTAAGACGAACACTGACAAAGATGAACGTCACAATTGGGACGGTTAAAGAATAAATTTATGTGTTAAAAATTACGAACACAGTTGTCTTGGGAACGTCGGATCTAAGGGCGAAGAATGAGTTTTTTTGCACATTTGCAGCCTGTCAATAAAGCTATACAGAGTCGCATACTTAATCTCATAATTTTATGTGAATAAGCAACTAAACAAACAGCTCATTTAAACAGTGATATTACTTATATTCTACTATAATGGTGCACAGCAACATTTTAAATGATTATAAGTCTTGACACGACTTAACTCAATGTTATTTTTCAATTGAAAATTAATTATAATAAATTAATCAATTACAGCGTCTCAAAGTGTCGCAGATCACCACTTGTTCGTTGAAACTGTTCTCAGTCATTTATCCTCCACGTATAGAAAAGAGGTTTGGCGGCATCATCAAACGAGAAGGGTCAGGAATATTGTCTGCCTGCTTGCCTACTGGTACTATGTGTGCTTTTTTCAATTCAGAATGGCAAAACATTTTAACGGCCAATAAATAAGTGCACTCTATTTGCCATCTAAGTGATTTATAATATATCTGTTTGAAATCAGTTTTATACCATATATTTCACATTTCGTGTTAAGTTCTTCTTAATCGAGACAGAGATATGACGTCTGATAAATAGACAATGCACTCGATCACTTAACGCAGTAAGCTACTGTTCTTAGATCATAAAATATTTGTGGAAGTTTTGGATCAGAAAGACATTCGTCAAACAGATATTGAAAATCGGATTTAGCTTTCTGTGCTGGCGATCTACCAATTGGACTATCCAGACGACATGTACGACATTTGATTCGTGCCTCCTCACTTAAATGAGACATTTCCAGTTTTCTTTGCAAATCTCTGCAAGTGAGTGCCCAGGTTGGGAATAAATATCCCAGTCGGTGTTTTTGCCAAAAGGAGCACCTAGGTTCATTTGCCCTGCCGACAATGCCAATGTGGCAGGTTTTTGCTAGAAAGAGTTGCCTCAACCAGGAACCTCGGACCGCCTGCTTTCTGTGCTGATGCTCTATTTATAGAGAAACCGAGCACTCTGATATGAAATCTACTACACATTATGGCAAACATTTTAACCGTTAATTGAATTTAATCAGGAAAAATACACTCTCTGGTAAATGAGCATTAAACCATTTCTTGCAACATTTGAGTGGATTTAGGAAATCAGTGGACTTTAATGGGACTTGAAAATAATACATCATAATTCCTCAGGATCTGGAGACTATTAAATTACAAACCTATCCTATTGAGAGGGACAGTTAAACAGTTCAGGGCAAGTTTAACCGAAATATAATTTTCTAAAAATATTTACCTTTGCACATTCTCTTTTCCTGAAGGATTTGCGAAGTGAACGTTCAGCATCAACGGATATGTTCCCGAAAACGCTCGGAAGAGCCGCATGTTCACTACGAATCAACTGGATTTGTTTTCACTGGGTCCATTCCTATTCACACGCCATACATTTGTTTCAGTCGATTTGATCGCTCTAATCTTCTGATCCAGAAGAGCTTGATTTTCGGGTATTGTTGCAAAATTTTGTTACTTCGTTGTTTATTTGTGCAACCTCCATCACACACCGTAAATCAAGCATATCTACATTGAAAACTCCAAAGTTTCTCAACTCGATCTTTTGTGTACTTTTGAGACGTCACACTAAAACTTTCGGTGGAAATTTACAAAAACTACCAATGCGCATCGTTTAAAACTCACAAGGATACAAGTTTGACCGCCCCTTACAAATAAATGAAAGCGAATTTCACGGTGTTATCTCCTTAAAACCTTTAAATTTAATGACCCAGTTGCTCATATATAACGTTAAATATTAAAAGTTAATTTAACGGATACTTTTACTTTAAATAAACGTTGAGCGATAAAAGCTCAGTTAGTTTATTGATGTTTAAATTTCACTTGCTGGTAAAACCAGTTTAAATCTTGTTTAATGATTCTGGACTTGCATGCGTCTAAAATAACATTCAAGAGGTTATTATTTAATTTGTTCTCCTCAAGGACCCGTTTAACTGACTTTTCTGGTTTTTCGAGACCGTTAGCTAACGTCAACGTTAGCAATTTAACGTTAACGTGAAAATATATCCGTTAAAACGGAAAATAGGAGCAACTGGCACAGTATCTAATAAATGTTTATGGTAGAATTTTAAAATGTCAAAATAGGTTCTTTTTAATGTGGTTAAGGTATAGGGATGTGGGTTCAATCGATTTGTGTGCGAGTTGAGCGTACATGTACATGTATTGCTGTGCAGTATGATGTTAATATATTGTCTGTTTGTTATATTATGAAGTTCCAAGTTAAAAATGGATTGAGACGATTGCACGCGGTTCAATTTTCTCAATTGACGCCATTGAAGACATTCACATGTAACAGAAAAAAATTATTGTAACAAACACAAAGCGTGATGAAGTCAAATTTTTGAAGAATGACGTCATAGAGATCACTTATGTAACTTACAAATTGGCTTAAATTTTAGCGTTTCAGTTAGTAAATTATTTACCCACACTTGTTTTTATTGTCTGCAAAACTAAGACAAGTCCAGCCAATCCATACACTAGTCGCTATAGCTACAAGTTTTGTATTTGTATACTTCGGGCAGTTTAAACCAGTGCCCAAGGTTATAAAACTGAGCATGGAAACCAGTCTCAAATCTCAAGCATCTGATTGGCTGAAATGGCGACTGGTCGCCATTTCAGCCAATCAGATGCTTGAGATTTGAGACTGGTTTCCAATCTCAGTTTTATAACCTTCAGCCCAGAAGTATCGAAGTAAGATAATAATAGAAAGACACAATCACATTCATTTTATTATACAAACATTCAAAAGTCGTCTCCCACACCATCGATTCAGATAAACGAACATAGTCTTCATAAAAATGTTCTTCATTAAGTTGATCTTAGTTTCACAAATTGTTTATCATTATCCAATAATCGATGGTGCGCCAGTTTTACGATAGAAGCAGAAGTGCAGTCTGTGATCCGTACTAAATCCGTCATCAAGCGGATGCATGCCGCCCACAATGTCAGTATTCCCTGTATTCTCATCATCCCACTTTATATAAAGATCAGCTACGGACATCCCGTACACATACTGACATCTTATGCTATATCTTATTAGAATAAATGGCTGGTCTGTAGGTAGCAGAATGCTGTTGGTCGACAAGCCGTCATTTCTAAAAATCAACACACAAATCATTTCAATGATAATGTTAATTTATTATTTTTGATATGTTGGCACTCAAGTTAAAGGATTTTTAGTTTTGATCAAAAGCGTAAACAAACTTGCTATTTAATGTTTCTAATTTAACAGCATTTACTGCTTTTTTGACAGGGCGCTGCCGAGTATTTTTAAAGCAGAATTGGTCATTTAACATGTATATCCTTAGATATTGTACATAGTAAATATTTGGGCTTGACGATTTAAAGCCCCAGCTCTAAACTTAAGTAAGAATATACTATTGAAAAATCATATTTGTCCATATAGACCCCAATATATAAACTCTCTAACAGAACACAAAAGGTCCGATCGAATTCTTACCTATAAACGGGATGTTTAATGATAATGTTAAATTATACTTAACGAACTTTTAAGAAGCTTAATATAATGGAGCTATATTTAGCATCTATTTTTGACGAAGCGACCACTTCATGCGCGATCTCGATTTCTGTGACGTTTCGGAATCATACTTTCGCTTTTAGTAGTCGCGCGGACCAAATTTATTTTAGTAAATTAAAATTTTATTAGCCCGAACTAATGCTGCAAATTTGTGTCTATAGTTCCAAATACATGTAATATACAAGAGCGGGTTAAATTGAAGTAATGCCGCTTTAATAGTAAAAGTTTTGTATACCCAACTGCAATCTCAACAAAATCACATGGGAAACTTGTTTTACATCAATGATGCCAGTGAATGCAAATGCTGTATATTTTTATTGGAAATTGTCAGTTCAGTATCTTTAAATTGTCAAAAGAGAACAATTAAGAGTTGGAAAGTTTGTTCTTTCTTTAATTAAAAGGGAGGTAAATTCGAAACGGATATTTAAGTAATGTGTCTTATCTCTTTGCACCGGTAGTCTCTAACTATTATGTTCCCTTTACAATCCATGAACTTCTTATTCTGACAGTACAATAATCTGTTTGAGATTGTTATATATAAAAAATATCAATCTCATTATTACTTAAGATAGAGGATATAACCTTGACCTCTGTAAAAACATAACTGTTACAACATTTTCCGGCTTTTATCAAATGTTTGGATGTGTCCAAATATGAGGGGTGTTCGAAAAGTAATGCAAAAGTCATTCCAGTATTCATATCGATTAGTGTCAACACGTTAATTACCTATGTTAAAAAATGAGGATTTTATAGACCCTTAAAAGGTTATACAAGAGTACAATAGCCCAGTTTTCGGGTAAAGCAAATATCAGTTTGAAAACATCATAAAGCAATGAAATTCATACTTGTCAATTTGATTATAAAACTAATTAGATTTGCTTATTTGGCTTCGGAAAACACAGTCCTGAAAAAGGGGAGCTAAAGTTAAATAATGAGCAATGACATGAGTTCGTTACAACACGTGATTTTTTAAATGCCAAGTGTGTGTTGAAGATAGCTACTCAGGCAGTAACTCCATGTATAAATTGTGAGATTCCATTAGTATAAGTAATAATTTTAACTTTTCTGGACGAATGATGGGTCATAATATATTATTACTATGTAACTATTACTTGATTATATTTACTACAGTACAATTAGGCCGGCGCTAGCGAATGCTGAGAACCATGTGGCCCGGCTTTGGCATAGTATAAAGTATGGAGTGGAATCTTGGAGTGGAGTCTGGAGTCTGACCTTGGAGCTGAATTTTGGAGCTGAATTTTTGGAGTGAAATTTTGGAGTGACCTTGAAATCGATTTTTAATAGAGTGAATCCAGACTTGAAACGCATCGTTGGAATTGTTTCATTGGTCTATTACTTCTTGTGATTATAATGTTATGTTTATTCATGTCGCTGAATAATTTATTTTTAACATTCCTAGAAATCCCCACATCAAACTTCCACCTTTCAGTTTCTACACAGCTGTCCTGAAATGCCCTTTATTTGACCACATGACCCTATTAACATTCTCTTATTGCAGTAGTTCGAAGCAGGCCAGGCGATTATGTATAATCAAGTTATTTACTTTTATGCAAACCAGTTGGAAAATCAATTGATGGAAACAACTTAAAATGGCCAACATTAATGACATTAAATATTCAGATTTGTTTCTTGCACAAAAAAAGTTTTGTTGGGTATGTCTCCTCCAAATTAATAGGTCATTAATGGTTCAAACAATGTTCTCTCTATGCTCCTGCCAGTGATACTGCTCAGTTATATGACATGCTAAATGGGCAGTTCAAGGCACCATGACAGCCCAAGAGAATTTCAAGAAAAACAATGATCTAATCTTGACACTTATGGGTTCCTGCCATAACAAGGTCGACTCATTACAAAAAGTGCAGGTGCATCCATATTTTGTGATAGATGTCATGGGATGTAAGAATAATAAACTGTAAAACGCATTAATTTCGCGTGGAGAAAATTTCGCGATTTTCATAAAAAATCACCAATTATCATTATTCGCGTATTTATGAACTTGCGACGTCGTCAGACTCGAAATCGAAAGTATATAAGGATAATTTATTACCGTGATCACGATTTCATAAGTAATTAAATCAAATAACTGAATTGTGGCCAAAAAGGAATTTTATGCGGCGTTTAAAGTGATTAACAGTTCTGTTAAAGTTGCCTCTTTTCGCATAATTATCGGATATATCAAAACTCATCATATATTTGCGATATGTATGAATTCACTAGGTAAACTATTTGCGAATATTAGCAAAAATAAAACTAACGCGAATAAAAACCAGTTCTACAGTATTGTTTCTGAAAACTGTTCTTTGAACATTACTTTTGACTTTTAAACTGATAATCATAATGAAAGAAGGCTTTAAGCCCTCGGCAGATATGAAAATAATGACAATTATTGTTTATGATTTCAGAAAAAATTGCTGTCAAAAAACTAGAAATTTAAAATAGTTTAAGGTATATTCTGCCCATAATGTACTCTTGAGATAAAAATACATTTTAAAAAATGAAAATACCATACAATATTACTACTGGTATGAAGATTATTATCAAAATACAAGGGATTCTTTAATTATTTTTTGTTAAAATCTTAAAACACCGCACAGTTTTTTTACACATGCAGATCAGCAAACTTAACATTGTGTTGCTATAAAAAAAAAAGAAAGTGGTAATTAACTATTATTAAAGTGCAATTAAAAATATTGATCATAAATAGCTTAGAAGGCATTCGTGTGTACTGAAACATGCTTATTACATAAAATAATAAGTATGTTTACTATAAGATTTGAACCCATGACCGCTACAGATAAAAAAGAATATCATTGTCATGAAAATATTTCAAAACTAAGACTAAACCAACTCCAAGGTCAGACTCCAAATTGTCACTCCAAAAATTCAGCTCCAAAATTCAGCTCCAAGGTCAGACTCCAGAATCCACTCCAAGACTCCACTCCAAGACTCCACTCCATACCTTATAATATGCCCCCGGCTTTATATATAGATCGTTGAGTAATGAACGGGAACCATGTTGTATGTACGTTAAGTTCAAGGTTAAGCTATTTATAATTGAGAATATAAATATAAATATTGAATTGAATTAACTCCCCTTAACTATAAATATAGATATATACATGTATAGATTATATAAATAGATCGATTAGTCGGTGTTTTCTTTTAATTATGCGAATTGAAAGTTTATTGTTGTAAGCAGTTATAGAAAGAGTGTACATGTAGTAAGAGACATTGTTCAGATAGTTATTCTTGGATTATATTGAAGTTTGTGTTCTGTTTACGAATATTGGCAATCCTATGACTTGATTTTCGGCGCGTGAATGTGACCTATATTATGATGGTTCTTTGTTATTATGATGGTTCTTTGTTTACAAATCTTTTTGATGTTGAAATTGACGGTTCTAGTGGGTTTCTGTTTTACAAGAAGGCGATTTCGTGTCTATAAAGTAAATAATGATTGTATAACCATTTTTTGTAGGTCTTTTTCTGTTGTTAAGAATAATTGTGACTCATCCCCATCCCCATTCATTCCCCCCCCCCCCCCCCCCCCCCTGGTTTACGGGATCAAGATGCGGAATATAGAAAGTTAGTATAGATTTTTCATCCTGAAAGTACCAAAGGAATTGATATGTACGTAGTAGGACAATTTTGAAAGATAATGTTGAATTTAAATAGAGCAATTCATTTAATGTGGTTAGTGCTATGCTAATACCTGCATGAACTCTTACACCCAACATCTAACTTCTTTAAATGTCGTCCACATATAACACGTCTGTGTTATACTTTTCTTGTTATCGATAAAGTGTTTCTCTTTTGGACTTGCTAAATCGCCGTAAGTTTTTAAAACTGATAATTTAAATAGTTTAATTTTAATAAAGTAATACAGATTATTTTTTTCTAACAGAAAACACAATTTCTACAAAATAATAATTTAGGAATAAGAAAAGATGATGAAGCGAACTTGTTTTTGGTTTATTCCCGGAAGATTCGCATTGACCTTGATATACCATAGAAAAGTTCTGACACACCTACTTCCGTGTACTCAAAACTTGCCGAAATGTTTAGTTTAGAGAATTTAGAGGAATGATTCATGCATCTAAGAATAACTTAAACATTTAAAAATCAATATATGTTCTGCAATATAACTGCATTTGCATTACGTTTCGAATAATCCACGTAAATAAAAAACACTAAACAAAATATCTGAATTTAAAACAAAGAAACAAAGATAAGTTTTCATTTTTCAATTTTTGAATAATTTTGCCTAAATTATTAGAGACCCTATTGGGTCAATCGGATATTGTTATGCATCCTGTTACTATGGATGTACTTCTCACCTACAGCAGTAGTAGACTTTTGTATCATCATCGTAATAACCGTCTGGCAAAGTTCCACTGTAGGCATTGACGTTGCCAAATATACTATTTTCATCGTCCCAGAATATGTATCCAGCAGAAAACCCTTACATATGAAATATAATAAGATACAGCGTTTAGAAATTAAAAATTATTCGAGCATTTATTCCATTATGAATTAAATGTAAAATTGTTTCTGTGAGAAAGCAAATAAGTATGACTCAAAATTTGACAATTTATGAAGAACACTATAAATTTATTGCCGTGTCTACGTTAACACGAATTTGATAAAAATGTTAGCCCAACTGTGATAATTCTTAAAGACTCACGAAACTGTTAGGTGAGGGTTTTTTTGTCAATAGTATTTTTTCAACTTTATTGTTATTTAGCGTTCTTTGTAAATATCGTATTCCAGGATTTTGTCAATAATACAAAAACTTTTAGCGTTATTGTCAGTTATAGCTATATGTAAGCAGATCATATTCCAGGTTTTATGTAAATTGTACAACTACTTTCAACGTTATTGTCGGTTATAGCCTTCTTTGTTCAGCACGTATTCAAGGTTTTATGTCAATTTTACATCTACTATCAACGCTTGTCATTCAAAAAGAGCATACCTGAAAACAATTATACTTTGATAATACATATAATATTCAAAGTATTGTATAAGTTACTAAGGGGTAAGAATGCAATTTACCTGTTGGACAGGCGTTTTTCTTTAAAATACAATAACTTCCTTTCGGCCACTGTTGATCATACTGGCCTCCCGAACTGCTGTGTTCGTTGGTCTTCATGCAGAACCATGTTGTCATATTCTGGGTAGAAAAGACCCCTAAAACAGAAACCTGATTAGACATGCTCTAGCTTATTTTCTAACGTATGATATTGATATCGTTAGATCATTCGTATTTATATCCCTATTTTTGTAATTTAGCTGACTGCTTAATACAATATAACAATGATGGTATAAAACTAGTGTACAAACTTAATTTCTTGTGAAATAAATTATTATTGTAGATTGAGGTTATCTTAAGTAACCATGACAATAAAATACGAGTCCAGTTTTTGAGCTGTCATTGAAATTCGACAAATATGGTATTATCTCAGATTAACTCACATAAAAGTCATATTCGTTTTATTTTCAACTTCTGTTTTAGTAACACATGAACAGTCATCTAAGCTATCATGGATTTAAAATACATCAATTTCGGTCATGCAGTCAGTTCTTTCAGCTTCTATAATTTGACAACATAGTAACTACGTCCGTACAATTGGAAAAAGGGATGTTGACATCACATCAAGATGATAAAATACAACTTGCCGCCAGGTGTAGATAGCTGCTTAGGTGTACTTATTCATGTATTAAATACGATTGCAGCTGTTTTGTTAACATTTTTTTCCTACCAACAGATTTTGATAAAAAAATTAAAAATTTCAACGTTGATGAATATTTACAAAATAATTAAAAAAATAAAATGAACATTATTACAATCCCAATAACTCATTATAATATCCTGTATTTTATACTTACTAAATTACTTTCTATGCATTTCGTTGAGTAAATAAAATCTTAAAAGTAGTGTGTTCTCAATGAAAAATATGGAAAACATGACTTTAAGCGGCCGCCATACTGAGCAAATAGCGCTACTGTGAATTTCAAATGATATTGCCACTACATGGGAGCGAACCCGTACCTAAAAAGGTAAAACATTTTGGTATTTTGATATAGGTTTTGTCTTAAATATTTAAAAGACATGAAGTTTAAGAAGGTAGCAAATGGTGAACAAGGTACAGTTTTCCTTCACTAAACTACAAGTTTGTTTAGAGCCTTATTTACTGACATCCGAGTTCCATGTGTGTTGTCCGCTTCTTAAAACTTCATACATGAAATTAAATGAGACAATAAGAGAATACATTGTTGGTAATTAAGCCACGTAAAATGTAATACGTAAGCAGAGTTTGGTGATTTCATTATCCTGAATAATGGGTTATTTATGATTAAAGCCATCTCTTTAAATGGCAATCTTTGGCGTGTTACCTGTGTATCACAGTACCTGACATATAATTAGCAATTGCTGGACTGTATTCGTTTCTTCCGTTTGAATCCGTATCCTGTTTTCTCCAACCTTCTTGCCATTGGACATTGTTTGACGGACAACCGGTGGCAGCCTTCATTAGGCCGTACGTCCCATATGGCCATGTAATCGGAACTTGAAACGTATGACGGTCTGAAATAAAACGCTGCATAATACAAATAACGATGCAGAAGATAACTTGTTTAAACATAATGGTTCAAAATATAATAAAAGTGAAATATGCATATCAGGAATGGACACATCCAGCAAACACATACTCCCCACGCAGCCAACAATGTACAGCGAGAAAGAGAGCATATCTTTCTTGTTGGCCTTTTGTATTTAAGACGTTAATAACTGCCCCTCTATCCACAGTCATATGAAAACAATAACCTTTCTTCCAGTAAGTCAATGCATTTAAAAATATTCAACAACTTCTGATTTGGTAATCACACTCGGCTGCAATACAGCGGTTTCAGTCAAACCCTTCGAACATAACCAGACCGAAAGTGGCGCTCCAGTCTATATTGTTTCCCATTTGTATGGAAAGAGACCTTTTCTTTAATCACTAACACCTCGATTCCATCAGGTCTTTAATTTCTTGGAAACAGATTTGCGAAATGCAATATAACATGACGTTGTAGAAATCTTATGTGTTTTTGGAAATTAACATATTGCGTAGTCCTTTGCGAAGACCGGGATACTTGCATTCTGTTGATTATGAAAAGGAACGGTTTCACCTATAACAATGCGGCTTTTATTGTGATAGTGGAATGCGCTTTTATTTTTCGTACAAATAGGCTACGAATGATGTTTAAAATGTAACGTTTCTTGTTCTTGTTAAGTCGTGATATTCTTTATATACTTTAGATTCTGTCCTTTATGTTAGAAAGGTAAACGTTTGATTTCAATTTTTGTGTATTTCAGTATCAGCTGAGCACTGACAGTTCCTGATGTCTGTATTAACAGTGGTTGGAAAAGGAATCTTAAATGCAAATAAAATTCATGCAGGGCATGAACTGGTCCTTAAAGAAAATGTTTAACGTATGTGTTCATGTATATCATGCATGTCCCATAGGAGAAAATTAAATAATTATGATGACACTAGATTATGTCGACGAAGCACCATTACCATCAGTTCTAAGTAGGCATCGTGCAAAGATAATCCTAAACATGTTGTGATTGCGTTACAATGAGACTCGAGGTATACCGTCCTTGACATCGCGAGTTCTGTGGAATATTATATTATTCGGTGTATGTCACATTATAAAGAAAGGTACATGAATTGAAATTGCGATATGATACAACAATAAATCGATCCTAGCCCGTGCTGTGAGATTTTTTACAATCCGGTGTTCATTTCAATCTCGTCACATTTTGAAAGTTATGCAGATTGCAGAACAATTACAGTGATTGACAAATAGAATGCTAGCGAAGAAAATGCCAAACAAATTCTAAACCGTTCATACCCAAGACAAACATTAATAGATTGTGTTGTAAACCATTTCAAACCAATTCTAAAATTAGAAGACAAACATGGGTGACAAAAATTAGATTCAGTTCTTATGTGGATTTAATATTAATCAGCATAAACAGTTTTATTTCTCGTTTGACTTGTACGAGTGTATGACATTTCAATTCCAACTCCAGTAATATATATATGACCCCAGTGGGAGTCAAACCCGTATGGCGACAGCGCTTAACCACAAAACTCAGAACATGCAATCCAAGACCATTTTTCAAAAATAACCTTTCATTAAATAAAACAGGTTATCGATTTTATTACAAAAAGTGAAATATGCAAATCTGGAATCGTCACATTTCGATGCACAGCCTCCTTAGCGAAAAGAACGAGATGAAAAGAGGGATTTATTTATAAGTATGTCAAATTCAAATAAGACACCAGAAACAAATGACGAAAAAAGGGAACCCTTGAGTAATCATCTCAAAACGGTCAGTGGCAAAATAATATGCCACTGGGGGTTCTAAACCAGGTTCTAGGGTGCACCAACCTCACACTTGCCAAGTATGAACAAACAAGCACAAGTTGTCCTGGGTAAAAAAACTCCAATTCACCCTTCAGCTCGAGCGAAAGCTCAAAAACATATTAAACATAAGAAACTAATAGCCTTTCAAAGCACAAAGTCGGATACTCAATGATCTTACCAAGACCAGAGCACCTGAAGGCAGATCAGCATGAACACGATGACAGGGATAAAAGAAATAATCGAGCTTCTAGGTTCTTTTACGATTCCCCCAAAAACTTCATAAAAATCTCCCCATCGTCGTGCAACCCAAGTTAAAAGCATAATTATTAACTGTAGATAGTCTAATCAGAATTCGAGCACGAAATGTAGGAAACTTGTTCCAAGAAAGTACTAGAAGTAATGTCATACTAGAGAAACTTAAAAACAACTGTTATTTTGAAAGACATATAAACATATCTGTCCTCGTCTTGGTAATGCACCAGCATACAACTCTGACACTGTTAAAGATAATTTAAGATGAAAAACATGACCACCCTCTTTTTTTTTAAGACTTTATACAGTTATATTCTAGTTGTTTCGTAATGTACTAAAATCAGCCTATAGCGTTCAGAATAGAACAGTTCATGACTCACAAAGTTGATTTTTTCTGGACCAGGTTATAAAATTGGACACATTACATTTCAAACACCACGAGTTGTGCTAGTTCTTGCTTGTTTCTTGCTAACGTTACATGGATCATCATCACTGAACAAATCTTTACCGATTAAAGACGACATTTTCTCTAATTGTATCTGTGGCAATTTGATTTGCCACTGACCGTTCCAAGGCGGTATCCCCTCGGGTTCTCAATTTTGTTTATTGTTAGTGGTGTTTTTTTTAAACTGATCGTTTTATTAACCATGCTCTCTCCCCCTCTCTTTTTCTTGACTGTGTGGGGAGGCTGTTTTTTCTGAATGTGGCGATTCCTGATATGCATATTTCACCTTTAAATAAAAATCCTTGTTTGTGAGTATTCATATCATATCTAAAAATTGCAAACATAATTTTTAAAATTATTGGTGACTTATCTGACACTTAAAATATAATCTAGCATTAAGGATGTTCAGGAAAATAACGTATTTAAATACTTGTTTATTATTTTTCTGAAAAAAATTACCAAGAAGATCATAGTTTGGATACATGTTGCGTTTGTACCCATCATACTGGCTAAGAGCATCCTCAACATTGACTTTGTAACTGTCAAGGTCAGTGCCATATATAGAGTCCGAACAAACCTTCTCAGCCACAGCCTGGTCTATAATCTAAATAAAATCAAACATAAATCGATGGATCAGAACGAAATATTTGTATCTAAAAAGAATAAAGTAGGAATAATAAGTTTCGTCATAACACAATGTATATAATGTTGTATTAAAATCCTCTGACGGGAAAATTGAAAATCAGCGTTATTTCTCCTTCAACAAAACTTGGAGTTTGACTTGATAGTGGATGCCCGTTGTTAACTCACACACTTCCATCTAGTTCATATCATTCACTATGGTAACATTCATTTTTGTACTATTCACAATAAAAAAATATCAGCTGAATGATTTGAAGAGAGTGTTAAAATGTAAAATATGCATACCAGGAATTGCCACTTTCAGAAAAACAGCCTCCCCCCACAGCCAAGGAGAAGAAAGAGACAGCGTGGTTAATAAAATTATCAGTTTCAGAAAAGACACCACAAACAATTAACAAAATGAGAACCCGAGGGGTAACCGCCTTGGAACGGTCAGTGGCAAATCAAATTGCCACTGGGGGTTTAAAAGAGGTTCCAGGATGTACAAACCTGTTCTAAAATCAACAAACAAGTACACGTTGTCTATGTGAAATAACTCTAACTCACTCATCAGCTAAACAATGTTGAATGAAAAAGCACCTAAACATATAAACCATAAGAAGCTGATAGCATGGCAAAGCCAAAGGGGCGAGTACTCAATGATCTTTCCGGGACCAGAGCACCTGGAGTCAAATTAGCAAGAACTTGATGACAGGGATAAATGAAACAATTCGAGCTTCTAGGTTTTTTAAAGAAAAGATATCCCCAGCAATCAAAACTGTAATATTTTGATTTTGACAATTATTAATGTTATGTTTGGAGTGTCTGAGATCAAGAGTCAAGTTAATTGGGGAAAATAGTTTGGTTCAAAGGAATGAGCATTTATTATGCGTATTGTGCATAAAAAAGGTTCGCTTTTGGCGAATATCGAATATTCGCAAACACTATGAAGCTATATTAGTTCTCTTACAGCCTGAAAACAAATGGCATCATCATACCTTATATACAAACGTACATCGTATAGTATTTGCAAGTAACACTTATAACCCATAAGCAATACATGTACAGTTGTAATTATCTAAATAAAATATGCTCAAATCAGAAGATCACAAGAATAATCATATTTTGAGATTTGACTAGAAATAAATCTATACCGTTCTCCAATAAGTCATATCTAACGCGTCAGTGATTGGTACCACCTCTCCACCAATGGGTGCTTGGTTGTGGGGAACTCCAAAAGAAGATGTTTTGTTGAGCACACCTAATGCTTTCTGAGAGGCCTCGCTGCTCCCGAAGTCATGCGTATTTATCATAACGGAAGAGGAAAATCCTTCAAACGGACCACGGGGCTCCAGCAACTGTGTATCCTAGTCAAAGGAAAACCAACAACATTGATAAATGACAATTAAATTCGATATAAAGAGATGCTAAGAGGAAAATCCTTCAAATGGACCACAGGTTTCCAGCAGTTGTGTGCTGGTAAAAAGAAAACCAACAAAATTGATAAAAGACAATTAAATTCGATATAAAGAGATGCTAGAGGAAAATCCTTCAAATGGACAACTGGGCTCCAGCAGTTGTGTGTCCTTGTAAAAGGAAAACCAACAACATACATGATTAAAGACAATTAAATTCGATATAAAGAGATGCTAAGAGGAAAATCCTTAATATTGATCACGGGGCTCCTTCAACTGTGTGTCCTATTCAAAGGAAAACCAACAATATTGATTAAAGACATAGATATTCTATATAAATAGATGCTAATCGCCAAAACCGCTGCTTCTACTGCGCCTAGACATATGTATAGCTGTGAGCACGCTACCAACGAAAATAATATACATGTGCTATATGTTATTTAAATTATTTCAACAATTATGTTTAACTTACAGAAATTTAACAAAAAAGGCAGTCTTAGCAAGAAAAATAAACTGTAAATAACTTCATTCTTTACATTTCAACATGTGTTTAACGTGTTTTCAAAGATTAGCACTCTTCGCGTGTATTTTTACTGTGCTTTAACTTTAATTTCTTTTTTTTTATTTCTGAATTTTATAAAGATTCATACCGTTTGTTGAACATGTTGAAATACTTCCGCCTCGGTCGTCGTGTATCGCTCTAACAATTTCGTACCCAAGTCTACGCTTGTAACAATGCTCTAAAACGGAACGAATTCCCTTATCAAAGTGTGTGTTAAATTAAATTAATTCATGTCTCCAATTTGAAAGTCCTTTTGTCGATAGACACCTTGAAAAAGAATGACAGCCTCATGGTTGACCAGAAATGCTCAGCTTATCTACCCGAGCAAAGAGACAAAATAATTGATTTAAAGAAATTATGGGAAACATTCTCGAAATAATCAGAAATACACGCTTAAACAGTTCATTTTATTTTGTGGACTGTTTGTGGACCGTTTAATCGCGCATTTCTTATTCTTAGAATGATTCGAGTATCATTGGATGGGATTTAAAAAAGGTAAAAAAAATGCATATCAGGAATCGCCACACTCACAAAACACAACCTATCCATGCAGCCAAAAAGAAGAGAGGAAGAGATAGAGCATGTTTGATATAAGTATGTCAATTCAAATTGGACGCCACAGACAATTAATGAGAAAGATAACCCTTGGGGATTCCGCCTTGGAACGGACAGTGGCAAAAAAATTGCCACTAGTCGTTTAAACCAGGTTCTAGGTGCACCAACCTGACACTTGCGCCAACAGTTCTTCATATTAACAAACAAGTACAAGTTGTCTTAGTGAAATGACGTCAACAAGATTACAGTTATCCGTCATTTAGTTCATCTATAAGGTGCATACTTGTATGTTTTTCTTTGATGGGAATATCGGAATGTTTTTTCTCCGAAAGTGGATAATAATTGGTAAATGACTTACTGTTCCCCACTTGTCTAGGAAATGCATGTAAATCAATATATTTGATGATGTCATCTCTGTTGGTAAAGCACAAACATCTTGTGCGAATTCCCGCGTAACCGAAAAGTTTCCGTGGGATGCTTTTTCTGTAGTGAAGTGCACAGTACCTAAGTTACACGTTGTAAGAATATCTAGTAAGAGAGTATGTTGTCCATCCAGGATCTGCTGCATGGATGTAAACTGGGTGTTGTATTTGAAAGCCTCCTTCAACACCTGGGAGTTATGTGATGCTGAAAAGTATACAAAAAGGCAAATCTATTCTTTATAACCAGCGGAACAGTATTATAAAAAATATTATATTGAAGCTTCCATCTATGTCCATATGCACACCGTCCTTTGGGATTGATCGAATTTAACTGTTTACATAACTGCCCAAGAACAGGCTCAATTAAATCGAGCCTGAAACATTTTTTTATTTGACGTGTTAGATTTTTAATATTTACTTATTGCTGATATGACTCCGGGCGCTCTGGGTTGAAAGTTATAAAACTGAGTTTGGAAACCAGTCTCAAATCTCAAGCATCTGATAGGCTGAAATGGCGACCAATGGTTTTCATGCTCAGTGGATACCTACCATCTTTTTCTGACAAGCACATTAGATTCTTATTTTTATTTGACTTTGTGATTTAGCATGCAACACTGTCGAACTGATGGGTGGGTTGGAGCAAATTCAATATGGCAGCTTGTTTTTGGTTTGATAATCTGACAGACTACTGGGACAAGCGTGTACAATGTAGTTGGTGTATCCTAGAACCTGTTTTACACCCCCATAAAGAAAAACTTCTGTTTTCATCTATTTTGATGACTACTTTGTGTGTGGCAAACTTTCCCTATTTACCATGTTATCATACAGTACTGTGAACGTTTAATGTTACCAAAAAATGCATCTATTGTGCTTCCATTTATCGTGTATCGTGAGTCCGTCTAACGTGTATCGTGCGTCCGTCTAACGTGTATCGTGCGTCCGTATATCGTGTATCGTGCATCAAGGGTATTTTATCGTGCAACGTGAAAAGGTAACTTGCATATGCAAATTTATATGATTTAATATTAACCATTCATCTTATATTTTATATAGCATTTTCCAATTTTTAAAAATCTTGTACACAAAAAAATATGAATCGACAGTATCGTATATCGTGCGTCTACTGTTTATAGTGCGTACGTTTATCGCATTGTGCGTCCGTATATCGTGTATCGTGCGTTTCTTTTGTAAAATTAAACGTACACAGTACTGTACATGTAATACGTTTGGAATATGTCTAATTAAAACGAAATGAAAATCTAACAAATGTGTGCAAACATTTTTTCATAAAATATTAGGTTTTACGGTTGTTATAAATATATGTAAACGAATTGTGTACTTAGCCTTGCGTTATATTCACAGTGACTTTTGAAATTTGACCCGAATATTGGTGGCTTATATGCATACTCATTTTGAATGAAGAAAACTCTGCAATCTGTAGATCTTCTAAGAAATTACTTTTGAGTAAGACTGAAATGGATTAGGGATAATATATTTCAACTCTTAAAAGCATATAACTTTATATTGAAGTGGCATTTCGACACAGACATGACAATAAGATAATTATTCTGGTAGACTCCTTCTCAGAAAAGCATTTCAAAATAAATAATATACCATTAAGGTAAGACCTGTGTAATGGGCACTATTAAGAATCCAACATCTGATTATATTTTCATCAACTGCTTCATACCACTGACTTGTATGCAAAATTTTAATGATTTTCACCGTGTAGTTTTTGAGATTTTTAGCTTTTTTTATTTAAAAAAGTGAGAAAAAACGTGAAAGTATCCAAATTCTTTAATCGATGACAAAATTTTTTGTTATTGATAAATTCAACCTTAATTTTTTACAGTGTATCAAAAATATGTTATATTTTACTAAACTAATTTAAGATATAATATATAAATACATAATATATCTTAAAATGACATTTTTTGACCAAATAAATTTAAAAAATGCATTTTTTTTATATTTCACGAGACTAAATTAATGAAAATTGTGCAAAATCCTGATTGGTGCAATATACCAAACTTTACTATTTTTTAACTATATACCTTAAACAAAATTTAAACAAAATTTCAGAGAAGTTTACCGTCCAGTTTTAGAAATTTTCAAATTGATGACTTGAATAAACACTATTCTGATAGCGAAAACCCCTTTAATCTTGATTATTTTGCTTATTTTAGTTTAAATCATGAGAATTTTTTATTCAATGACAGAATTACACAGGAAAAAAAGAAATATGCCAATTATTTAAGCTCTAGGCTTACAAAAAAAAATAGCTTCCAGTAGGATTTGAACCCTTGTCCTCTTGCAACTGTAAGGGGAAGTAACCACTGCGGGGAGTTTGGCTAATTTACTACTATAGTTACCTCCCTTGGATACTCTTCTGGATAAAGGTATTCATTACACAGGTCTTACCTTAATAACTCAGTAAAGGCATAGTAATTATTGTACATACGGTCAGGTCGGACCAGGGTCTTCAACTCGTCCTGGTAAGCCTTCGAGCCATGCAGTAACGTCGTGGTTTTGTGAGGCACGCACGACGTCCGCTTTACGTAAGTGGCTTCGTGAATGTTGTTCGTCGTTCCAGTAAACTAAATGTGGGCGAAAACATATTTTACTTATTAAATACAAATTTAGATTTATATGTTACAATACGTATTTAAAAAATCAGTGCTTCGATAACGCCGACGATTAAATGTCTTACTCTATTTACTTTATCATTTGTACGACACTAAGTAGTAATACATGATATTTTCCATTGACGATCATCGCTGAAAATTACACACACATAATTAACGAATCTTGACGAAAGAAAAAACAAGGCACATTGAAGAGACAGAATAACTGGAAGCCGGTTTCAAATTCGAGAGAGAGCGAGCCTTTAACATAAAAAGCTCATTACAGAGGAGGTAAAATTCTGCAATGTGAATATATGGCATATGACACTACAAAATAATAAATTGAAATGAAAAAAAATGTTGAACGGTATTTCTTTTGCAAGGACTAATATAATTGAAGCTGGTTACATCTTTACATCTGGTAAAGTGTCTGTAACTTCACACCTTAACTTATTTCTATAGCCAGCATTCGATTCAGCGCATTATTAAAAATTGCAATTAATTAACGAAAAGAAGTAGGGGAGAAAGAGGGGTTTTAATTATGTTCTAGACTGCACAAACATTACGGCTTGCCCGCGTTCTAAAGAATAAATATGTATATTGCTGTGATGTAATAACTGAGTCCTTACCATCAACGGGCTTCTTACACAAAGCGTGCAAACATATAAAAAAGGTAACAAATTTCATTGTCATAACAAACTAAAAAGGTACTCAAAGACTTTTCCGATACCAATTAAACAACTCTTTTACATAGGCACAATCAGTACAAACACAAATGGATGCCTAGCTCTAAAGTTCATTTTCCTAGAAACCTTCATAAACTAAACTTATGTCGCCGTCGTGAAACACAAACGATAAGCGAAGAGATAAACTGTAAAAATACACAAACATTAAAGAGAGGGAACTTGTACCCTTTATTTTGCAAGTGATAAACTCTACGAATGAAAAATCAACATTTCAATTGTAACTCAAATTTATTTTTAGCAGCTTAAAATGGGTCTATTCATTCCGTATTTCATCCCGCAATCTGCCTGGTCTCTTAGTGGTTCATGGCGTCATGAATGTTAAAATATGAGCCTATATTATTATTACACTTAGTATTAAACAAACTGTAACATGCATGATTGTTAGAAACGACCCCATCCGAAAAAAAACGCAGCCTCCCCGAATAGCCAAAAAAAGTAAACAACAAAGATAGCATGGGTTAATTCTAATATAACATGATAGTGTCTCTAGCTGGGAGCGAACCCGCACCGTCACGGCGACAGCGCCTAGCCCTGCAATTCCTGCGACGCGACCAACTGAGCTAACCGGGACAACACCCCCCCCCCAAAAAAAAAGGTTGATCGGATAGCCCTGATACACGTAATCACTGCATGACATCGGTAACGGGTTATTTTTACCGATATCAATACTGACTAAATGTACGGGGAGACTTTTTACGGCCGCCACACTGCACAAATAGCGCTACTGTGACCATAAACAATGAATACAAATGTAACTCGACAATGTTCTTCGGTAAAAAGAACAACAGTTACATCAATAAATGGTGTTAATAAAATCAGTCACATAGGGTTTGGGATTGAAGCTAGAATATGAAATTCCCCCATTTAATTATAATGGGTAGTATAATCTGTGGCGCGTCACGGGAAATGGAACCTTCGGACATTTGACCTCAATCCTTGAAATGAAGACATAAAATTGAGCAGACTTCATTAATTATTTTACAGTTCGCGGTAAAAAATATCATTTTATTGCCAAAATGAGTGAGAAAATCACTTCTTATTTATGAGAAACTAAAAGATAATTGTCATTTCTTTCCAAATATAGTAACAAATAAAAAGTAACAAAATATGACCGAATGTACCTTTTCCCGTGACGCGCCCCAATTATTATGTTGCTGTGACTTGTTATTCTGAGCTTACCTGAAAGATTTGATGAGTAGTGTGGAAACCGTCGTCCGGGTTCTCTGTCAGTAGATTATACCCAACGGCGATATACTGATACGGAGTTCCACTTACATTGACTGAACATACAATTCACATCATTTGATAAAAACGGAAATATTATCATTATAATAACAACTGTATTTTTACAAACGAAATATTTCATCACACACTTAAAATGAACATTATCCTAAATTCTGTCATTTTAAAATTTAAAAAACTGTCTTCTAAAATGGTAAGCGATTATACCCTTCGGATTACGACACGCACGATAAGAAATAACACAACACCCATATCGCGAAATGGCATGCTATCCAATCTCAATATAAGCTTAAGTTTGATATACGAGGGGCGTTCAATATGTAATGTAAGTCTAGTGATATTGTCGTGTGTGGGGGAGTTTCAAATAATAGCTAGATGCATCTTAATCGGTTTGTTTACTTCTTTGTTTGCACACCGGAGTTTGGTGTTTAAAGGTGTATGAAAGTTAATTTGGAAAACTAGGAAAAGAAACTAAAAGCTTTTCTTTTTCTTTTGTCTCTGTCAAAATGTTCTTGCTGATTTGACTCAAGGGGCTAGGGTCTTGGTAATGTCTTTGAGTAGACGTTATTGCTTTGCAATGCTATTGGCTTCTTATGCTGTATATGTTTGGTCCTTTAGCACACATAATATCCGAGTTGATGGGTGGTTTGGAGCTCAATAACCAAGGCAGCTTGTATTTGTTTGTTCATACGAGAATTTGTTGGGAGCAAGTTTCAAGTTGGTGCACCCTAGAACCTTTCCCCAGTCGCAATTTGTTTTGCCATTGAATTTTCCGAGGTGGTAATCATTTTGAAATTCATTTAATAACTTATGCTCTCCTGTCTTTTTTCTCTACCTTTTGGCTGTGTGGGGAGGATGTGTCTTCTGGGTTGACAGTTCCTGATATTCATATTTTATTTTTTAAGCAAATCCAAAATAAAAAAAAATAATTGAGAGTTATCATGTAATGAACTCGGAAAACGTTAACACAGACATACTGCACAACTCGTCATTTCTAACAAACACTTTTAAAACTGCATCTCTTTTAACTAACAACTGTTAAAGCGAACCCCTGTAATTTCCCATTATTTAAACCTATCACCTCGTTTCAACATTGTGTAGTCCAATCCAGAAAAGCTTATTAAATTAATTTTATATTCACTCAGACAAAAACAAGTACCTTGTCCTGAACTTGTCTTTTTTTTTCAACCATTACGCCGATATTTGCTTAGGCTTATGAATAAGCCAGAGTATTCCAGCATTCTATATTTCAGATTTCAGGTTCTATCAAATACTTAATTAATGACTAAGGTTAATACGATGCTAAGGTCTGTAGACAAAAGGTTACCCTTATCATTATGGAAACGGGAATGACATTTGCATTACAAATTAAACGCCCTTCGTATATATGTTAGAATACACAACGTTAGTATACATGTTGGCTGATTTATGCCTTGACAATCCGGCAGAGACGTGGCGAAATAAACACAAGAAGAACGAGAGTGCCATAAAGAAAGGTAACTATTATGAAGTAAAAATTGTGATTGCTTTGAAATTATACAAACATGCTGAACACAAGTTTATCTTTTACGTTATGATCTTATATGGCATTTAACTTTTCGTTATCCAAAAGATTGCGATTATTTAAGGTTAATCACAGTCCAAGTAAACAATGTAACTGCTTAAAGAAGAAAGACTGACAGCCCAAATTTGCTAAATATTGTATTCATATGAGGGGCCACAATTTGTCTTTAACGCATTTATTATGGGCCTGAACTCAGATTACATAATATATTTAAAAAAATTATTATTGTATTAATTAACAAGCACAAATTAAACAAAAGAAAAACCGTTTGCTTGAGAACTCTGAAATCATTGGACAATATACCAAAGCAACTCCATATCTGAAATAAGTATCTACTTTCAGTTGGAACAGGAAGTAAGTTTTCCTTGAATTTCTTTAAAACCCTAACATTAATTTGACAATTGTCACTAAACATTGTTAACCAGCATATACTTATTTCAGTTATGATTTGCTTTGGTATTTTGTACATGAATTTCTGAGTTCTCGTGCAAACGGTTTTTTAGTATGTGCTTGGTAATTAGAACATGAATTAAGCATGTTAAGCTTGCAAACATTAACTACATCCTTAGCTAACTACATTTCTTTACTAAAATCAAGGTGGCAATAAGTATTTCCCCCAAAATTCATTTTTGAAGTTTTAGCCCGTTTTCGCCTTTTGCAATGTTTGCGACCCCTTAAGGTAAAAACTCATTAGTTATACTTGAAGTAATTTTCTAAGGTTTCTAAGTTGTGGTGGATATTTAAAAGAACAATTTACCTGCTAACGACCAGCCATGTTTCGGAGTCGTTGATGGAGGCTGAGTGGTTGTTGTCGGTTTAGGAGTGGTAGTTGTGGTGGTTGTAGTATGAGTCGTTGTCGGTTTGGGGGTGGTAGTTGTGGTGGTTGTAGTATGGGTTGTAGTCGGTTTGGGGGTGGTAGTTGTGGTGGTTGTAGTATGAGTCGTTGTCGGTTTCGGGGTGGTAGTTGTGGTGGTTGTAGTATGGGTTGTTGTCGGTTTCGGGGTGGTAGTTGAGGTAGTTGTAGTATGAGTCGTTGTCGGTTTCGGGGTGGTAGTTGTGGTGGTTGAAGTATGAGTTGTTGTCGGTTTGGGGGTGGTAGTTGTTGTGGTTGTAGTATGAGTTGTTGTCGGTTTGGGGGTGGTAGTTGTGGTCGTTGTAGTATGAGTTGTTGTTGGTTTGGGGGTTGTAGTTGTTGTCGTGGTTGTCGGTACAGGTGTAGATGTTGTCGGTTGAGGTGTTGTTATTGCAGGAACTAGAAAATAAAATATTTTGTTCGATTGTTCGAATAGGTTTATTTGTAAGCCTTACTTCTTTAAACGTGGAAATTTGCTTAAAAATTATAAATAATGTAAATGTTATCTCGTGCAATAAGCAAAATCGATGAAGACATTTTATAATTTAGATTTAATAAGTAGAATAATGAATGCACCTTAACCTGTAGCCGTACGAGGCAATAGTGGATGCGTGTGTGCGTGCCTTTATCGGGATTAAGGCCAAAATCACACTTTGAGTAGTTGAGGAGTGTTAACATGGTTAAGAGTGGCAATATACACAACTGCATACCTCGTCACTTGGACAAGTAGAGAGGTAAATAATAATACAAAGTTAACAACTACCTGTTCAGAAACGAATGCATATTAAGATGATAAAATTCGTTGTCTAAATCTGATTGATCACTGCAGAAAATACTGTTTATCACAGAATTTAGAAAATGTAACATTAACCCCCGGGGTGTGACCTTTAGGTATGCATATTCTTATCAAGTTTAATGAGAATATGGTGACAGCAGAGTCATTGAATGTGTAACAACGTTTTGTATTGGATTTAACCTAGTGACCTTATTTTGGGTCAGATTTTAGAACCAGTTTCTAAACGGTCTGTTATATCAATGACACGTGCATACATGTACTTAGAAAGTAAATAGTAATTGTATGACCCAAATATTCAAGAAGTAAATATGTTAGTTTGTACAAATTAAAAATATAGGAATGTAGTGTAAGATTCGACTTACTAAGATCCCCGCTAGGTGGGTCACCTGGACATGTCTGTATTTTCAACTGCTGGTCTATCGAAACATAGCCTAGCTGAAAAAAATTATGGTCGAATAAGTACACTTAACGATAAAAACAGCAAAATTTAAATGTTTGCCACAAAACTGTAAACATGAAATTTGTTTCAAAAGTCCACACTTCTTTTCTTTGTGGGTTTCACATTTTAGTAAAATCTGAATTTAATAGTCTTATCAATATAACAATTTTGTAAGCGGACATATTCAGTATTGTAAAAAGTCATCCAAAGATGGAAAACAATGCATATTTTGGACCAAAACTGACGCCATATCTATGTGATAATCCTGTGTCTTAAAAAGTATGACCACTAAATGTGTTTTCTGGAACCGAGCGACTGATTGGTCGTATGAATCGCAACTTTAAACAAAGATGTTATAATTTAGAGCAAAAATACGTTGTATACTGTCGGTAACATGATCGAAAGGTCGAGGTAATATATGACGACTAACCTGTTTCTCGAACTGTACGGTGTAGTAACCACTTGGAGACTGTACACTGGACTTCGGCTTACAGTCAAACTCGTACATGTACCCAATAGGCTGTGCGTTTTCATCTGCTGACGGTAGTACGGGCTTTTCCACGTTGTAGTTGCATACACAGTCATAGTCTCCATAAACAATGGACGAAAGCAAAACAACAACAAGGAAGTGTCTGCAGCGTACTAGAAGCATGTCGAATTAACATTGCTCTACAAAAAATATAATGAAACGCGATTTATTCAAGAGAACCACCAAACTGCTCGAACAGGTTCCAGGACGAAATCCGCCCTTTCCTCCTTATATACGCATTTTTACGTGTGTGCGACCAGTGTATATCCAAATCAACCGGCACATCCGTGCCGTACGATCACGATCTGCACTGGTCAGAAATAACCTAACAAATCAAAAAGCGAACGGTTTAGATCCTGATCAGACGGCACAGATATGGTCGCCCACGCAATAAAGGTGTATCTGTTGAGGAAAAAGGTTAAGCTGAATTGTGTGATTATAATTTATTAAAGCCATAGTTTGCTTATATTACGAGTTTCAGTACACGAATGTACCATATCTATTATCTACATAACATAAGTAACTCACCTCCTTTTATAAGTTGGTTTGCAAAATCAGTTTTTTGTTATCCAGATAACATTTTATAAGATGATGGCATATTGTGGTACATGCATCAAATGATTGAAAACATTTTTAAAATAAAATAAGGGTAAAGACAAACGTGTATGTACCAAGAAACTCTTGTTTTAATTCTTAAAAACAAATTTTATTTGTAAACAATGTTTTAAGACCCCAGTCGTTACATAAATACATGTACCCAACAAAAAGTTATGCACACAAGTGTTTTAGAGTAAATTTTATAATATAGCAAATAACTGGTACATGTATAAACATATCAATACTTATTGTTTTGCAAAGTTCAAGACAAAAAAAGAAACATCGGTTGATAAATAACCAAGAATATCATTTGACTATTATAGGGATCAACAGTCAAAAGTTGCAAAATTTTATGTATCAAGATAAAGGTGTGAAATCTACGCAATCAATGGTGTTTCTGTTAAAACAATTATAAGCATACACTGTGATGATACCGACAGGACGTAATCAATAGTTGATACCAAGCCATTTTCAGAATAACAATAATACTTAAGTTCTTATAAATTATGCTTGCACAATCATTCACCTATTGACCTAAATGTCAATGTTAAAACAGTTTAGTGATGCTTTCAACAGAGTCATAGCATCCTACTAAATAAGTGTATAAAAACAACCAATCAATGAAGTAAACACCAACTCTTCTTTGAGTAAAACAGAAATGCACTGTTCGTCATTCAAATTGAATAATTTTTCGGTCACCAAGGAGGTTAGAGCGACCCCCAATGTCTCATAAAGCATATATCGAGCACCTGTGGGACATTCTTGGGCATGCAGAAAATAAACAAATAAGACACACACGGCTAGCTGATCTACTGGTATTGTTGTACACGAACAGAAGCTGAGGCCACAATTTAAAATTCGTCAACTGGTGAATAATCCGTGAGACGCCGCTGGGAAGAATGTCGAATTCATAGTGAATTTACCCATTATTAGTTTAATAAGTGAATTTTGAAACATGTGTGTGTTAATATCCCACGATGACTGTTACAATTAATCGCTTATAAAGTAGAGATCAGATTTATTTCTAATTGGTTTACATTGTTGACTTTGACATGCTGTTTTATTTTATATCTATCATTTTGTTGTCTGATGAAATAATTGATATTTTATAAAATTTTCAAGTGTGCAGACCTTTTTTGGCCGAGTATATATTTATTTTCACATGTGCATTCCGTAGATTTAAACACAACAGGCAATCTAATTTATTTGAATCTAATTTATATTAGCAAACAAATAAATGTAAATGAATTTTTAAATAAAATAAAAGATAAAATAATAACAAATGCATAAATAAACAAACCTGTTACAATTGTTGCAATGAATTCCAACTATTTACATGTTAATGTAAATAATTTCTGACCGACAAAACTACAACACTTAGTAACCAAAGCGTTTTAAACAGATAACAAACCAACACACTGCACTCGTTTTATATCAAGGTATTTGAGTCCCATGTATATGCATCCTTAAGAATGCAAAGAAAACGGACGCCGCTGCCGCTGACAGGTTTCCCCGCTTCAGAAAAATTAATAAAAAATGACAACTGACACTGGCAATGTTTGTGATGACCAGATGAAAATATAGAAAAAAAGGTGTACATACGATAAATTTTTTACAATTATAAGATGAAAGCAAAACAGATAACATTAAATTGAAAGTGAATGGGTAAGAACAATCGTATATTGTCGCCGAAACAGACCGGGAGTCGATGCCATAGTTACAGGTAAAGATAAGTAATTAAAGTTGATTTTTTTAAAACCGCAACAAGATAATTATGGCAAATAAAAATAGTGACCATAAACATAATGCGATGGCGATGAAGTTTGTTGTTGGTGTATTTATGCTCATATTCTTCAATTCTTAATTCTAAAAGCGGATGGCTGTTTGAACCTGATTTGGAATCTATATTGTAAGTTGCGTCTGCACTACATGTACTTAAAATATTTTTACTTATTTGAGGTTAAATGGGTTTATCATATGGATACTCTATTTTTATTTTTGGACAGCGTATCTTAAGGGACTATCAACTAAAACAAATAAATGCACTGTTTGCACATACTTAAAAATGATAACAGAATTTTGACCATAAATATTGTTGGCAATTTTATTCATTATTCATTAAAGGATATTTTTTGATAAACTTATTGTTTGACCTATTTATAGTTTTAGTAAATGAGTACAACATAATGTTCGATACTTTGAACAAAGCAGGATGGAATTAGGTGAGAAACACGTGTATAAGCAAGAGCTTTGTAAAAAGTGTTATGGTGTTTATAAAATCATATAAAAGCAAGGAGTGAAACAAAATCACGTGTGGCGATTGTGATTTTAGAGTTTCATTGAATGGGTAAAGTTTCTTTGGTCTGGAAAAGGGGATCTTTGCATTATGGGCGGATCTAATGTGATATAAAACAGCTATAAATGAGATTATCTTCTGTTCATCATGATTTTCGGAAAGTAAACCAATAAAGAAATAAACGTAGCCAGAAACCTTATGGCTGGTTAATGACTACATTTCATACCTTTAAAGTCAGTCACATTAACATATGTTTGAACTTTTTTGCAGTGGATAAATAAGTAAATCGAATAAGGAGTTGTGCAAACTTTCCAAATGAGAACAATCTTATTGAAGTTAAGTAAGGTTTTAATCGTGCTTTTTCGCTGTTAAATTGTGTAGCTGTCCAAGCGTTTGTCTTGTTTTAGACAAATGAAATGTTGTCATGATAGAGCGGTTTACATGTATACATTATTTTAATATTATATTAATATAAATATTATAATATAGTTTTAAGCATTTAAAATGCGCTTATATGTTATGTAATTTATATGTATCATACTTTTCTGCTTGTTATACCCCCACAAACGAAGTTTGAGGGGGTATATAGGAGTGAGCTTGTTGGTCGGTCGGTCGGTCTGTCGGTCGGTCGGTCGGATTCTTCGTTTCCGGATGATAACTCACGAAAGGCTTGACAGAATTAAATAATTTTTGGTACACAGGTATATCGTCATAAGATACAGATCAAGTTCGATTTTGGGGCTTAAGAATGCAAAGAAAACGGACGCCGCTGCCGCTGACAGGTTTCCCCGCTTCAGAAAAATTAATAAAAAATGACAACTGACACTGGCAATGTTTGTGATGACCAGATGAAAATATAGAAAAAAGGTGTACATACGATAAATTTTTTACAATTATAAGATGAAAGCAAAACAGATAACATTAAATTGAAAGTGAATGGGTAAGAACAATCGTATATTGTCGCCGAAACAGACCGGGAGTCGATGCCATAGTTACAGGTAAAGATAAGTAATTAAAGTTGATTTTTTAAAACCGCAACAAGATAATTATGGCAAATAAAAATAGTGACCATAAACATAATGCGATGGCGATGAAGTTTGTTGTTGGTGTATTTATGCTCATATTCTTCAATTCTTAATTCTAAAAGCGGATGGCTGTTTGAACCTGATTTGGAATCTATATTGTAAGTTGCGTCTGCACTACATGTACTTAAAATATTTTTACTTATTTGAGGTTAAATGGGTTTATCATATGGATACTCTATTTTTATTTTTGGACAGCGTATCTTAAGGGACTATCAACTAAAACAAATAAATGCACTGTTTGCACATACTTAAAAATGATAACAGAATTTTGACCATAAATATTGTTGGCAATTTTATTCATTATTCATTAAAGGATATTTTTTGATAAACTTATTGTTTGACCTATTTATAGTTTTAGTAAATGAGTACAACATAATGTTCGATACTTTGAACAAAGCAGGATGGAATTAGGTGAGAAACACGTGTATAAGCAAGAGCTTTGTAAAAAGTGTTATGGTGTTTATAAAATCATATAAAAGCAAGGAGTGAAACAAAATCACGTGTGGCGATTGTGATTTTAGAGTTTCATTGAATGGGTAAAGTTTCTTTGGTCTGGAAAAGGGGATCTTTGCATTATGGGCGGATCTAATGTGATATAAAACAGCTATAAATGAGATTATCTTCTGTTCATCATGATTTTCGGAAAGTAAACCAATAAAGAAATAAACGTAGCCAGAAACCTTATGGCTGGTTAATGACTACATTTCATACCTTTAAAGTCAGTCACATTAACATATGTTTGAACTTTTTTGCAGTGGATAAATAAGTAAATCGAATAAGGAGTTGTGCAAACTTTCCAAATGAGAACAATCTTATTGAAGTTAAGTAAGGTTTTAATCGTGCTTTTTCGCTGTTAAATTGTGTAGCTGTCCAAGCGTTTGTCTTGTTTTAGACAAATGAAATGTTGTCATGATAGAGCGGTTTACATGTATACATTATTTTAATATTATATTAATATAAATATTATAATATAGTTTTAAGCATTTAAAATGCGCTTATATGTTATGTAATTTATATGTATCATACTTTTCTGCTTGTTATACCCCCACAAACGAAGTTTGAGGGGGTATATAGGAGTGAGCTTGTTGGTCGGTCGGTCTGTCGGTCGGTCGGTCGGATTCTTCGTTTCCGGATGATAACTCACGAAAGGCTTGACAGAATTAAATAATTTTTGGTACACAGGTATATCGTCATAAGATACAGATCAAGTTCGATTTTGGGGCTGGTGGGGTCAGTGTCAAGGTCACTGTTACTAAAAATAGAAAAATGGTTTCCGGATGACAACTCATGAAACACTTCACAGATTTAATCCTTGTTTGGTAAAAAAGATGTAACATCAAAAGATACAGTTCAAGTTCGACTTTGGGGCTGGTGGGGTCAATGTCAAGGTCAGTATTACTAAAAATAGAAAAATGGTTTCCGGATGATAACTCATGAAACACTTCACAGATTAAATCCTTTTTTGGTATATAGATGTAATATCAGAAGACACAGGTCGATTTCGACTTTGGGGCCTGTGGGGTCAATGTCAAGGTCACTGTAACTTAAAAAAAAATTTATCTGGACTATAACTCATGAAATACTTCATAGATTTAATAATTTTTGGGACATAGATGTAACATAACAAGTTATTAGTTAGGTTTGACTTTGGGGCCTGTGGGTTCAAGGTCAATGTCACTTTTATATAAACTTCAAAACTTTGTTTCCTGCACTCAGTAACTATAGCTTAGAATGAGATTCTTAAATGAAATTTGGTGTATTGGTGGTTTTTGTGAAGAAGACTTTTGGGATTCAAAGTAAGGCCTGTGAGGTCAAGGTCACTGTAACTAAAAATAGAAAAAAAACTGTATGCTCAATAACTTTGTTTCAGAATGAGATATTGTGATGAAAATTGCTATGTAGGTAATGTCTGTGAAGACAAAACTTGGTATTGAAATTGGGCCTGATGGGGTCAAGGCCACTGTTTACTGTTACTAAAAATAGAAAACATGTTTTTTGAATGATTTCTCATGAAAAGCTTCACATATATAAACAATTTTTGGCACACAGTTGTTAGATAAAAGTTAGGTAAAGGTCACTGTTATTAACATATTCAACCCGTTTCTGCTCAATAAATTTAGAAGGAATGAGATATTGTGATGAAACTTGCTGTATATGTGGCTGCTGTGAAGACGACACTTTGGATTGAAAGTGGGACACATTATGCCATTGATTCGAAGCATTCCCAGTTCAGTTAACAAGCACACATGTGGGGGTATTTAATCACTTTCGATGATAATTCTAGTTTACCTTGATATTATTGAGCATGATCTCATGATTGTTACTGCCATTATTCTGTATGGTTTGGGCTATGGACTTCGTATTATGTTTAAATGCCAATAAAGTTGACTTGACTATTTTAATAGGCGAATCAAAGGTGATGGATATCGTATGTTTAACAGTAAAACAAAGAAACAAGTCATCAGTTGTTCTTTTATTTTTGAACCAAAACTGGTCAAGGTTTTAATTGCAGCACTATATCTTAATGAGGTTTTAAGATGCAACATAATATCTTAATTAGGTGAATTCTTCTGTGAAGTTTGGAAGAATCCTGTAAGAATTTGAATACACCAGTTTTCCTGTATTTAAACAGCACCAAAATGTGATCAAAATGCAAGGCTGACTGATGGTTTAAGAAATATAGACTCATAAAAATCTGGTAAACAAGGTAGATTGTAAAACATCATTCCACAACACGTACAATTCAGAGTTGGAATATAGTGACTTCAATGTCAGAGAAAGTAGCAAAGCTTGTCATATTCATTAAATATTCAAGCTTGAAATCAACAAACATACTTTTGGGTCTGAGGACTTAAGATAATACTATGAGAAACAGTAGAAAAATTTATTATCCGAATAGAATGAAACATTCAAATTAGTCCATGAACACAAACGCAAATACTGAACGAGTCTATTCCTATTTTTTATGGTTCCATTTAACAGCAAATTTCATTCAAAACAAAATTATACTGATGGTGTTGTTCAGTTACTGTTCGCCTATGAGGTCTACAGTAAAACGTTTTCTTTGTATTATTTGATATCACAATAACACAGTATAATTGTATAGACAATTCTTTTCTGTCCATTGACATAAACTTCCCAAGCAGCACCTTCTATTGCAGGAATTAGTGGTGGAAGTAATATATATGTAGGCTGTATGCTCCCTCTACTGTCTAGAACTGTTAAATACCCAATTAATTAACTTCAAGAATATTTTAATATCTTATCGCTTTTATAAGTTTATTTGCTGACAGTCAAAATTGATTTAAAATATTTAGACACTTAAAAATAAAATTTGTCAAATACATTGATTTTTTTTCTCTGATAATCACTTCGTGTATCCTGACTCTTGACTTTTTCAATGGATACTTTTTTATCACATGGACAACAATATAGTTCCACGTCAACTTAACATATCTTGGGTCTGATCTGGATCTAAACTGTTTGCCTCTTCGCAGAAACAACCTCATAAATCTAAACGTTAGCAGTGTAGATCCTGATCAAACTGCACAGATAAGCCTGCTGAACTGGATATACACTGGTCACTAATGTGATAAGAGTGTATTCATGAAGTAAAATCTCAAAAGAAACCAACATAATAATTTATTTTTATGTACTGGTAGATTCAGTGTGATGTCTCTGTATTAGTATTAAACATTCATGCAGCTCAAATACATGAAAATAAAAAAAAAGAAAATGTATGCAAACCTTGTATATCTTTACAATGGTAATGTTCATATTCTGAGCTATAGCTGTCTACCAATTCTGCATAAGTATAAACTCTATAGCCTTCATAAGCCTGGTGATACACATTATTTAAAATCCGGAAGCAAGCAATCTGGACTATTGCACCCGGATGAAATTCATATTGTCCAAAAACAAGCCTTATCTTGCAAACCAGAAAAGACTGTTTCAAAGTTTCAAGGTACTGCTTTTTGCTCATGCGCAATACCGTTATCGGAATCGAAACGATTTCGATGCGCTTCGTAGCGTAAATTCCGTATAATGATTAAATATTCGTTTTATAATATCATACTAAAAAGAACAAATATCATAAGTTACAATTTGAATTGATTAAGTATTTTACCGGTATTTAAAATGTTTAATATACCATCACATTCAATTACTTTAAAGCTCCGCGCCCAAGGTTATAAAACTGAACTTGGAAACCAGTCTCCAATCTCAAGCATCAGATTGGCTGAAATGGCGACCTATCGCCATTTCAGCTAATTCGATCCTTCAAATTATAAGACTGATTTCAAATCTCAGTTCTATAACTTTCAGCCCCTATTGTCTTATGTTCTACGTTGGCGGACCATCCATATTTTTTCTCCCTCATTATCCAATGAACGATGGTCCGCCCATCAGCTGATAGAAGCAATAGTGCAGTCTGTGGTCACTACTTCCACCGTCATCTACCGGATGCATGCCTCCCACTGAGTCCTTGTTACGCGTATTTTCATCATCCCAGCGTAAAAAGAGCTCATGCGAAGACATTCCGTGCACGGACTGACATCTACTTCCGTATCTCAAAAGGATAAATGGCCTGTCTGTAGGAAGTAATATGTTGGTAAATGTCGAGCCGTCATTTCTGAAAACCATCAAAAAAAATATTTAAATGGAACAATTTATCTTGTGAAAGGATTTATCGAACTTTAAGAACACAGGAACGTTTTTGAAATAAGATACTTGGTTTGATATTAGCAATGAACCACGATAAAATGAACCAGCTTTTATCCCAGCTATACATCTTCAATCTAAGTGTACAAAACCCGATCACGGTCAAGCAGATTGCCTGAACGAGTTGGAGCAAGGTATGGTGGTAAAGGAACTATTTATTACACCGGGGCCGCTCCCCTCCTAGTGCACATTAGCATATGGTCTGCATGTGGAAAATGGACGTAATTGAGATGACTCGTAAAGTTGTGAACAAGTTGGAGCCGAACTCAAAATATCATAAATTATAATATTTAAAGAATAAGACGGTTTATTTAAACAGAAATATGAACAAATTCGTCAAAATAATAAACGGTAAAGTTGGCTGTGCTATAAACATTCAATATTTAATGTCATGTTGTGCATTAGACGAACAGCAAAAAATTCGATTTCATGCAAGTTTTTTAATGTCGCGCAGTGCATTGGGCATTTAGCAAGATATTCGATTTCATGCATGTTTTTAAATGTCGGGTAGTGCATTGGACATTCACCAAGACTTTCGACTCCATGCAAGTTTTCGAATGTCCTGCAGTGCATTGGACATTCAGCTGGGCATTCGATTTCATGCATGGTTTTTGATGCCCTGTAGTGCATTGTAATACAGCTAGACATCCGGTTTTATGCATGTTTTAAATGTCCCGCAGTGCATTCGAGACTCAGCTGGATATCCGATTTCATGCATGTTTTTGAATATTTGGATTCGGACCAGTAAGGTATATGTTATATGAGATTCCATCAGTTTTACAAAAACTTTATTTTTCTGATAATTCCACTCACCTACAACAGTAGTAAATTTTTGTATTATCATCGTAAGTCCCGTCTGGCAGAGTCCCACCTCTGGCGTTACTGCTGGAGCTTAAAAATCCAACATCCTCATCATCCCAGTATACAAATCCTTCGTTAAACCCTGCATATACAAAAACGAGGTAGTTCATGTTCAAAATTGCAGACTTAAAATGATCAAACAACATCTTATAACATCCCCTAGGAACCCACATCCCTGATCTTTTTCCATAGCTCCTTTAATGAGTCAACGATTCTCAACAATTTTAGTATTTGAATAAGATCTTAAATCTTTAAATCAAAAGTGAATAAAGCGATACTGAAATCACTTAAAAGATATACCAATAAATCACTGCGACTTAACGCCAAAGTATGTAGAATAAGGAGTTATAAGGGTTACGAATAGCACTAAAGATAATTCGTTAAATATATCCGAATACAAGAACGACGTTAATTTCAGTGTCCGAACACAAATGTGCATGGACATATTCAAGATCGGAACGTGATGTTGCGAAAGTTAACGCAGCGATGTACATAAAACCTCTTTTTTTGCTTCGCTGCTTTAGTAATACCGCGGAATACTATGCCGACGTAAACTTACCTGTCGGGCAAGTGAGTTTCTTCAGAATACAGTAAGCTCCTTTCGGCCACTGTTGGTCATACTGACTTCCGGTACTGCTGTGTGAGCTGGTCTTTATACAGAACCTTGTAGTCAAATCGTCGCTGTTATAGTCGCCTTCCAGATTTAAAGAAAAACAGAATTAAACAGTAAAGCGTAAACAAGAGGGTCAATAGGACCCTGGGTCGCTCACCTGTCAACAACTGCTCAATGCTTGCAAAAAGGTGAAATCGCCACATTCAGAAAAAACAGCCTCCCCACACAGTCAAGAAGAAGAGAGGGAGAGAGCATGGTTAATAAAATGATCAGTTTCAAAAGAGACACCACTAACAATTAACAAAAATGAGAACCCGAGGGGTTACCGCCTTGGAACGGTCAGTGGCAAATCAAATTGCCACTGGGGGGTTTAAACAGGGTTCTAGGGTGCACCAACCTCACACTTGCCCCAACAGGTTCTCATTTCACAAAACAAATACAAGTTGTCTTGGTGAAACAACTCCAACCCACTTACTGGCTCAACAATGTTGCATGCAAAAGCACACAAACATATAAAGCATAAGAATCTAATAGCATTGCAAAGCCAAAGGGCGGGTATTCAATGATCTTACCGAAACCAGAGCTCCTGGAGTAAAATCAGCAAGAACTTTTGTGCAAGTGTGGTAAAATCAAGTCTAAAACGCGGTAGACATTAACTAGACAATGCTACATACCAAATATCTAAGCTTTAGGCATTGAGGTAGGAAGATTTTTAAAGTTTTCCTTTTTTACATTATTAAGGACCCCCAGGACGGGGCCAATTTTGACCCCAGGGCCAACATTTAAACAATGTTGGTAAAGGGTCTCTTCACAATACTCAACACCAGATATCTAAGGTCTAATCTAATTAGTTTCGGAGAAAAATGGTTTTTCATGTTTTCCTTTATAAATCAATGTAAACTAAGAGAACCCTGGGGCGTAGCCAATTTCGGCCCAGGGGACATAATTTGAACAAACTTGGTAGACATCCACTAGACCATGCTACATACCAAATATCTAAGCCTTGCATTGCGGTTTCCAGTAGGAAGATTTTTAAAGTTTGCCTTTTTCACATATTAAGGGCCCCCGGGGCGGGGACAATTTTGACCCCAGGGCCAACTTTTAAACAATTTTTTTACAAAGTTGATAAAGGGTCTCTACACAATACTCAGCACCAAATATCTAAGATCTAGTCCTATCAGTTTCGGAGAAAAAAATGATTTTTCATGTTTTTCCTATATAACTATATGTAAACAAAGAGAACCCTAGGGCAAGGCCGATTTTGGCCCAGGGGACATAATTTGAACAAATTTAGTAGACATTCATTAGACAATGCTACTTACCAAATATCTAAGCTATACGCATTGTGGTTTGTGAGACAAGAAGATTTTTAAAGATGTAATATATAAGTCTATGTAAAATGAAGTGACCCCTGGGGCGGGGCCAATTTTGACCCCTGGGAAATAATTTGAAAAATCTTTGTAGAGTTCCTCTAGAGGGTGCTAAACGCAAAATATCTAAGCTCTAGGCCTTGTGGTTTCAGACAAGAAGATTTTTAAAGTTTTTCCTTTAGGTGCCATGGCAACCAGAGTTCTGCATGGAATTGATTTCTTTGAACAACTTTGGAAGAGCTTCATGCAATGAACATCCGTGGCAAGTTTCATCCACTTTGGCCCAGGAGTTTAAGAGGAGATGTCGTTTAAATAAAACTTTTACGGAAGGACGACGGACGCCGGACAAATTGTGATCACAAAAGCTCACCTTGTCACTATGTGACAGGTGAGCTAAAAAGTTGATGTACAATTCATATCCAGTCACCTAAAATGCACTACTTCGCGTTATTGATTAGCAAATACCTGCAATTTCAAAAATTGATATGGAAATTCGATTTTCGATATTATTTTTTGCAGACGATACTATTAAGCAACATATTATTATGATACCGTTAATTTTAGATCTAAAATTCGATGTAACGAAACTTACGATATATAAAAGTTTACTAGTGACATGCTTTTATAAATCAAATAGGAAATAGGGTGGAAACAGAGGGTTTGCCTAAATGTTTGATAGACGTTTTCACATAGATTGGCCTTATGTAAAATTACAAAGTAGATAATATATAGTATCAGCAAATTTTACTGTTCGTACGCAATAAGAGTGCACTGCAGTTTCGTATCATAACTTACTTGAAATTTAACGGAAATGTATTATCAATCTTGAATCATATTTATCAATGGGCAGACTGTGTGTAAATTGTGTTGGTATACCAACGTTTTGTATACCCATGCTTGAGTGTACAACAATTTGTGAGTAAAGCTAAATATTAAATTGGATCATAATAAATTACATAAATAGAAAATTTATTAGTTTAAGTATAGCAAAAAGAAAACGATATTTTTTGTTATTTTTTCTACATGCATCAAGTAATTACTATAATAGTTCCTAGTTTTGGTACTAATAATTTTAAATGTAGATTCTATTTAGCTATGTTCACCAATAGGACAACGAATTCAGTTAAAAAATAGTGTACAGACTAAAAATAGGTCAGATTTTTATAACATATAAAAATTAATTGTGTAGATATATATATGTTTCAGAGAACGACACCCTTATAGCAGTTTTACCTGACATATAATTAGCAATGTCTGGACTGTATTCGTTATGCGAGTTTGTGTCTTCCGTATCTTGTTTACGCCAACCTTCTTCCCAATGGGCGTTGTTCATCGGGCAACCAATTGCTGCCTTCATCAGACCGTAGGTCCCATACGGCCAAGTAATTGGAATTTGCAACGTGTGACGGTCTGAAACATTAATGTTTTTATAACAAGAATTATAAACGGTAAATTTTATCAAATTTTTAAATTAAATAAATTGAATAATTTCCTTAAGGTGGTAATCTAAAGCCAGCTGTTAAATGAAAACGTTTAAACTTTGGGGCAGTTTCTTTAATTACTTCAAGAAGTTAAATCGCTTGCATCCATTCAAATATATCGGCCGTGTTCACACTGTATTTGTGTTTGCTAAAATTTGGGGTCCAGTTCTACTTTCCATTTAAATTGTTATTTCACATGTAAAAACTTTTATTTTACAATGGCATGCGTTGAATATGATACTGTCAAAAGACTGTAACCTTTATATTAATTATAGAATGTTATCTTTATTACTAAATATTCTGGTGTAAGCATATTATGCTCTAACCATCCAATTAGTAATTTGGGAAAAAAGTTTACCAAGAAGTTCGCGATGAGGATGTAAACTACCAGGGGAAGTATATTTGTACCCAGCATACTGGCTAAGAGCAATTTGGAAATTAGTTTGGTATCTGTCAAGGTCAGTGCCATAAATAGAGTCTGGACAGATCTTCTCAGCCACAGCCTGGTATATAATCTAAAACAAAATCAAAATTAAGAGGAAATTAAACGGGTAACTGTTGTATCTAATATAAACACAGAAAACACCCTATGTCTGTTTTTCTGAACCTCGAAACACATCTTTATATGTTAAAAAAGGAAAAATGATTTATTATATGCGGCATCTGCAAACACCAACTTAATAAAACTATGAAAATCAGTTAAGCCTTGTATCATCAAAATAATCAATACAATATCATAAAAAGATCTTCTTCAGAATAAGGTGATCTGGAAAATAATGCGTTGATATATAGATAGATAAAGAACCATACCGTTTTCCAATACATTTTATTAAGAGCGTCAGAAATGGGAATAACGTCTCCTCCAATGGGTTCTTGGACTTGAGTCGTTCCAGTAGAATATGTTTTCGTCAGCCTACCAAACGGTGTCTGTGAGGCCGGGCTGTTCCCAAAGTCATGTGTATTCACAACAACTGAAGAGGAAAATCCTTCAAATGAACCACGGGGCTCCAGTAATGTTGAACTCTGGAACGGAAACAAGATCGAAATTTAACCTTCTCAATAAAAACCATATGTTCAGGTAATTGCTCGATCAGCTTAGCGGTAAAAAACACTCAATAGTGTATACTTCTGTTTGTGTTTTTAACATTCCTTGAATAAACTAAAAGAATCACAATGGCCTTCACTTTACAAGGTTAACACTATAATTTAGTTAATCAACAAACTCAGATTCTAGCATTTTAAGAGAAAGTAACAGAGGCGATAAAAATTCGATTGTTGATCAGCCGTTTTGTGTTTAACAAAAAATAGTTTTATTGGAGAAAACGAACGGAAAACATGACGGCAATGACGTTTAAATATGTATTGTTGTTTTTTTCATAATTAATCACTGCTGATGGTGACAACTAGCTGTCTGTGTTTATGAAGTCATCTAGCATTCTAGGACAAAGGATAAATAACTTCGGGATGGGACTTCAAAAAAACCAAAATCGCTGGTCTGCCAAAATCTCCAAGACCGATCAACGCACACTGTATGTTCTTTGATAGACCATAACTTTAAAGCGTTTCTGATTTTGGCCAAAACTGACTATTTACTTCTTCCTTACATTGTCCATATAAATGATACCTCTCGTTGCCTTGAGAAATTACAGCCAATGTTATAGAAATTGGACTTTCAATTTAACATATTATTCAAGATACTCTCGCTCCATATATCCCAATAGTTTCTGCCTTGTATCTACATAAAACGTACGAAGGGTGTGGCTATACATGTCAATAAGGCCAGTAAGTCCCTGGATATATTTATAAGAAATGTAATACATTGACGTTAGCGCCATACCGTTTGTTGAACATGTTGTAGGACATCTGCTGGAGTCGTCGTGTATCGCTCTAGCAATTTTCTTCCAAGGTCTACGCTTGTAACAATGCTCTGAAAAGATGGGTTCGAATGGTAATTACAAGTTATTTTTATTACTGATGATTGAAAGTCCTGTTGGCGGTACATGTTGGTGAATTTAATGCTGTGCTAACACAACCGAAGTAGCTTTGAGAAATGTATATTTATTATTTAAGGACTTAATATGTGAATATGCGTGATTAATAGACAGCAAACTGTTAAGAGTAAAATCGTTTGCAATACCATTAGTTATGGGAGGTTTCCGTTTTAATAAAGCAAGGAAGCACAAACAGCACATCGTCGCCTGACGTTTATTTCATTATATGATAAAACTTGTTGAATATGTTATTCATTGTAGGAGTACTTACCGTTCCCCATTTATCTATAAAGTGCATATACTGTGTGATACTAGAAGTTGTCATCTCCTTCGGTAAAGCACACACATCACGCGCAAACTCTCGCGTAACTGCGAAGTGTCCTTGTGATGCATTTTCCGTATTGTAGCGCACAGTACCTAAGTTACACGTTGTAAGAACGTCGAGGTAGAGGCTACCAGGTCCATCCAGGATACGTTGCATTGTTATAAACTGGATATTGTACATGAACGCTTCCTTTAACAGAAGGTCGCTGTGTGATGCTGCAATTAAATTAACATTTATTGAGCAATCCTATGTGTTCATATTTGCATATAAAGCTCAAGACTTTTACAAAGATCCACTCCCGTAATTCAAAACAAAGTTTAGGAACTCGAAGCAAGCGTTCGTTCTGTGGTATAGTGTATTTTACCGGACAACTTTTGCTCATTTTTGGTTAATATTTGTTATTGTGAAGAAATTGATTCATTGGGCCTACCTATAGCAAATCATAAAAAGTAACACGGAAATATAACTTGATCTCATTTCAGTGTTTCGCCAATGTGCATCCTATCCAATTAACAAATATTACATGTATTAACATACCGTACATAATATAACAGTAGCATTCCGGCTTAAACAAAGGCAAGATAAAAAATCTGGATATTGAACATTAAAGATGACTGCAGGAGTTTCCATTTCAAATATTATAAAGTTTACATGAGCACTGTTTGCATAATTTTGTTCTTTAAAACTTGTTTCGTGTCAGGAAATGCAAATTGATATTCAGTTGGCAAGGGAGGTAATTTTTTAAAATCAACTCGGTTCAACGACTGAGTTTGCAATTTTCGATTTTGTCATGAAAACGTGAACACCTTTGCCCAAGGTTATAAAACTGAGCATGGAAACCAGTCTCAAATCTCAAGCATCTGATGCCAATTAGATGCTTGAGATTTGAGACTGGTTTCCAATCTCAGCTTTATAACCTTCAGCCCTTAAATTTCATAACCTTGCGAAACATGAAACTACCGCATTCACATATAAATAGTTTGGTAGAGAACATATGATTTATTTACATACTATCAGGTCGGACAAGGGTCTTCAACTCGTCCTGGTACGCCTTAGAACCATGCAGTAACGTCGTCGTCTTCCGAGATGCGCACGAAGAATGTTTTACATATGTGGCTTCATGAATGTTATTCGGGGTTCCTGTAAGCTAAATATGGAAAAAAGGTACTAAATAATGCTGTTAAATATGAGCAAGAAGCATAACGTATGTAACAGGACAACACAGGCCGTAAAATATTCAGTAAGGAGACACATAAGCTAATGTCCTGTGTCTGCCTCTACGAACCTTTATGTATTGTCAGCCATTCTCTGGTTCTGGTGAAATTTTACGAATTCGTTAAGTATTGTATACATGATGGACTCGTTGAGTAGTATGGGAGCAGGAAGCTTGTACTAAACTGTGATATTACGTGACAATAATGGTGTTGTGGTGCTTTACTATCTACACCTCAACAAACTACAACGAGTATCACAGCCAGAAACCAGTGTTTGTTACATGCATGTACACATTGTGTGACTCATGTCCATAATACTTGTTGATAAGTATGGAGTAGCAGGGAAGGCTTTATATATAGTGCGTACATGAAAGACGCTGTGAGAAATTTACCTGGAATATCTGGTGAGAAGTATGGAAGCCAGTCTCTGGATTCTCTGTCAGCAGATTGTACCCAACCCCGATATAATGGTACGGAGTCCCGCTCACATTAGCTGAAAGAACAAAGATCAAATACTTTATAAAGAGTAACATATGCATGGTAACATTTTCATGTTCGCCTTCATCGCCCCCTTTAACTGGCAGAGCCAAGAGCATACGGCACGTCTAGGAGCAGACACGGTTAGTTTTCATATTTGATGTCGCCGTTGTTGGTGCTGAAGTTGTGGGAACTTTATAAAAAGCGTGTTGTTTACTCTTGGAAAAAATCATTGGCTAATTTTAAAAGCCAAATGAATTCTGCCCCTATCCGTTGATTCCTGGAGTGGTAGAAGAAAAAAACAACAATTTATCGCGATTTAAATACGGAAGTTTGTGTTGAAATCTTGAAGTTATGCGTTGTATAGTTCTTAGCAAAATGCTCCATAGATCTGATAATCTGCTTAAAGCTATAAGCACTGTTGGAAAATTTAATCATTTCCCTGGCAACATGTGAATTATTTGCACAGACAGACTGTTAATAAATTCTTCGATAGGGCTTAGTGAATTGAGCTTGCGTTTAGAAATGGGCACCTCCAAGGACAGAAGGGGAGCAGATATAATCGAGTACTGAAAATCCTTTTTGATGCTTTGATGTATTCTCCTGACACTTTTTTACATCCTCAATAATAAAAGTGTGTTGACATACAGTGATAATGTTGTCATACCGAAATCATTGCATGCGGGGTTGTTCATATGTAAAGGAAATGGTTTATTATTCTGTTTATGGAATTTTACAACGAGACCCACATAGGACGGAGAGAGGTCTTTTTATATGATCCTAGATTTACTAAGCAACTAAACGTGTGTTGGAGATATTGCTTAGAATCGGAGTCGTCCATAAATACTCGAGTTATTGCGTTTTAATTACATAAAGCATATTGTGACTCTTGTCGAAATCCAGCTTAGATTGATTGAGTGTAGTGCATTTCTATTTACATGGTATAATAATTAAGCAAGCTAAGAATCTCTATAAAGGGTTTGTGCCGTACCCGATTTACTGTCACTTTAAGTTTAAAAAGGCTTCTTATCAGAAAATTGGGAAGAGATGGTTTTGCTAGTTTTATCATTCTCTCAGTTATATTGAAGTCAAAAAATGTATTTAATTAAACTGAATGATCCGTCTTAATTTTAATGATTTACCTGCCAGCGACCAAACATGTGTCAAATAAGGGGAAGTTGTTGGTTTCGTGGTAGTAGAAGTTGTAGTCGTAGTTGGTTTTGGAGTCGTCGTAGTTGGTTTTGGAGTCGTGGTAGTTGGTTTTGGAGTTGTCGTAGAGGTTGTTGGAATGGGTGTAGTACTCGATGTAGTTGGTTGAGTTGCAGTTGTTGTCGTGGTTGGTGTAGTTGGTTGAGGGGTTGTTGTAGTTGTTGTAGTTGGTTGAGTTGTTGTAGTGGTGATGGTTGTAGCTGTGGTTATTGTAGCTGGTTGTGAAGTTGTTGTGGTAGTTGTTGTAGTTGGTTTAGGAGTTGTTGTGGTTGTTGTTGTTGGTTGAGGTGTTGTTGTGGTGGTTGTTGTAGGTTTAGGTGTTGTTGTGGTTGTTGTTGTAGTTGTTGTTGTTGTAGTTGGTTGAGGCGTTGTTGTTGTTGTAGTTGGTTGAAGAGTTGTTGTGGTGGTTGTTGTAGTTGGTTGAGGGGTTGTTGAGGTTGTTGTTGTAGTTTGTTGAGGAGTTGTTGTGGTGGTTGTTGTGGTTGGCTGAGTTGTGGTGATGGTTGTTGTAGTTGTTGTAAGAAGTGGTGTTGAAGTGCTTGTGGCCTCTGTTGTAGTTGATGTTGTCGCCGTTGTTGATGCTAAAGTTGTTGGAACTTAATAAAAAGAAGTTTTTTTGTGATTTTTTCCAAAAACATCTTAAAATGTATGCATAAAATTCAGTATATAAAAACGTAAAAGTATCTACGTACACTCTTTACATTTTTTGTGTAGATAATTAAAATTAATCGTACACTGATTAAAAGAACTTATTTTTTGTTTCACAAGTACTCGAACGAACGGTCGGCAAAACCAAGAGTAAGTACGCAAGCGGAGGAAGGCACAATGTTTATTATGTTGGACAACTTGAATGAACATGTAATTGTGACCGATGAGAAACACATAATACTACAATAATAAATGCCTTTTGATGTATACTGAATTCCTGGATGCATCACTGTATGCTTTCAATGTATGTCCGCATTCTATACCGCCTCTTTGTGTTTGTTTTTACAAAATGTTGAAATAACTTACTGAGGTCTTCATTTGATGGGCTACCCGGACACGTCTGAATTTTAATCTGTTGGTCTACTTTTACATATCCTAGCTTAAATAAGAAGAAATATAAACTTTAATAAATCACAGTAAAATCAACAAATAAATATTGGACATACACAATTTTCCGAAATAAAATAATAAACACTGTATTTCGAGTATATATGTCAATAGAAAGTGTCCACTTAGTTAATTGTTACCATCTCTAACTGATTAATTCAATATGAATACCTTTATATTAATATTAAGTTTTACATACAACGGAATTTGAAACAATCACTATGATCAAGATCAGGTACACACTACCGGTGTCCTAAAGGTGTCCCGCCTTCTGAAAATTCCTAGGCTGAAGGTTATAAAGCTAAGATTGGAAGCAAGTCTCAAATCTCAAGCATTTGATTGGCTGAAATGGCGAGTTGTCGCCTTTTCAGCCAATCAGATTGCTTGAGATTTGAGACAGGTTTCCATGCTCAGTTTTATAAGCTTCAGCCCAGGTACCTTTAAATTTAAGCACCGATTTAACCCGCTAGCGATACCATGAGAATGGTGATCCTACGTAACATTTATATGTGACGAATCCTACCTGCTTCTCAAAATGTATGGTGTAATAACCGCTAGGACCCTGTACGCTGGATTTCGGCTTACAATCAAACTCGTACATGTATCCAATAGGCTGTTCGTTATCATCTGCTGACGGTTGTACGGGCTTTTCCACGTTGTAGTTACATAGGCAGTCATAGTCTCCATAAACGATTGGAGGCAGCAGAACGACAACAAGGAAGTGACTGATGAATAACAGCGGCATGCTGGTATTACATGTTGTTTCTTAAATACAATATTAAGAGACACTAAATCAAGACTCTTCGTGGCTATAAGGATTCCAGGATAAAAATACGTTTAAATAAATAAAATTTTGGGCTTAAATTTAAATTACGTATATTTAAGATAATACCGTTAATAAAATAAGGCATTTTGACACACAAAGTAGCCCACCCCAACAACTTCCTTTCTTTTTTGTTCGATATTATTATTGAAGAGATAATTTTGTTGCGCTCACCAGTTACATTGTAAATATTTGAGCAATTGTCAATCTCACTGCAGTCAGATGTAACAAAATGATAGCAAAGTGGTTTTTCAGGAGATTATTTTAATGAGATCAAGTAATGGTTAAAACTTCGGTGACAACGTAAAGATAAATTTTAGGTACACATTAACTTCATGTTAAGTTCCGAAGACAGTATATTTATTTTATACACAATATACATGTATATCGCTTTTGTGGACTTTACAGATAATAAAATTAATATAAATTTGTAATAGGCAATATGTATACAGGCAATTAATAAAGAAATAAATAAAAACACGAACGAACTATAAATAAATAAAACACAGACAGCAAATCATATTACAATATTTACATTCCTATTGATTTTTTTCGTTTAAAAAAATTCGGTTCATTTTGCATGAACCGCATGACCCGTAATGACGTAATGACGTAATGGCTGTTACTATTGAAAAATCCCACGTATTACTCCCCCTTCTCACTTAATACTAATTTTTGAAAGCGTTCGACTTAAGTTTATTTAAAGAAAAAAAAATGAATAAAATGTAAATATAAGGAATGATTCTTATTTTGGTGCGGTTCATGCAGATTGGACGTGCACGCGAGAGCTGGCAAATTTACCATAAAGCGCTAGCGCGCTTTATGGATTTGCCAGCTCTCGCGTGCACGTCTAATCTGCATGAACCGCACCAAAATAAGAATCATTCCTTAATTATCTAATAAATACTCGTAAATACATAATAATAAAAAACGTAAATTATATAAAATAAATAAATTAATTAATACATAAATAAGTGTAACTTATCAAGTGTGTAAACAAGATAGTATATTTAACATACCCTTGATATAGATGTTGCAATGAACTCCGAAATGGAAATGATTCTTTGACCGACAAAACTGACACACTTGGTAACCAAAATGTTTAAAGATAAATATTAAACCAAATTGGACCCATTTATAAAGGTCATTGCTCAGTCATATATAGCGCAGCAAGGAGTTAGCATTGTGTTCCTTTGGAATGGTGAAGACAATGAACATGAGGTCGTTGACAACGACGCCACTGAGCTACACTTTAGTCTAGTAGTGTTTAAAAACGTTACATAGTCTACTCCACTGAGTCAACTACTCTTGCTCATGTGAATCTATTTGAAACTGATGTAGAACTGGTTCATACTAGCTAGACATACCTTTTAAACTGTGAAGATGTTTATTTACCCTGTATTCGGACAGCTTATCTAGCTAAACAAATAAGAATAAATAGGTGCACATATTTTAAACAGTAATAACCCCATGGTCAGACAATATTATTGTTTTTGTATTAAATTTTAATTTACGTCAGCTAATCATTTTTAAACTGAAAAAAAACACTTATGAAACCAGCAACACCAGACATAATCAGAGTTTCCTTGTTTTATTTACTTACGAATGTAGATAGACGGTACATTTAACAAAATAATTTCTCATTCCTTGTATTGATATGTTTCAGAAATAACTCATATTTTAAATAACTTATCATGGCTATTACTTCGTTCCTGCATGCCCTTTGAAAATAGAAATATTTGTAGCGTAAATGGACGAAAATATCTTTACAAAAGTAGTTCACATAACATGTTAAGTCAAACAACTTTGCACTCTATCAGTTTTGTGCTTCACAGAGATTTTTCACTATCAGCATGGGACCAATTAGGAGACTAATAAATCTCTCATTGAAGTGTGGCTGTTGACCAATGTTTATGATAATGTTTACTGATAAGCCCATTTCTACATTAATTGTAGAATTACTCAGCCATTATTTTTCTGAGGTCTGTTTGGTAAATGTTTATCTCAACGATTAATGTTTTAAGAAAGACAACATTTTGTGATCAAATTTTTAGTCGTGCCAGGGATAACAACTTTGAATTAGTCTAACAATCTGATATAAAAAATGTAATGCACATGTACTAATGCACTTTACTTTAATGAATAAAAAAACATTAGGAAAGGTTTCTCGCGAATCATCATGTTAACTTACAAACTTGTTGTGGCTGTAACTAATCAAACAATGCTAATTGCAGAGAAACACGATAGTTTGTCATATACTTTAAGAAAGAAGAAAACAACTTTGATAACTGACCAGATATGAATAACATGCAGTTGGGTTAGTTTCATAAGAGTTTAGTGGGGTTTTAGCATTTTGTCTTTTACCAAACAATAAAATACATACATATATATCCATTGATTAAAATGTTTGCGTTTTAAAGTTGCGTTTCCTATTCTTTAAAAGATGAAAAGAGTCACGGATAGCATAACGATCGTTGTATATAAGATCATTAAATTATAAATGGCAATCTGAACTAAACATACAGATATACAGAATACATTGCTTGAACTTAAAAACCAAAAAAGGTAAAGTCATATACAAGCCGGAGCCGGCAGATTTTATTAACCATCTTCCGGATATACGAAGACGTCGGTGGACAAAAAGAGTTGGAATTTAATTATTTCGAGGTCACAGGTCACAGTTTTATTAAAGATTTCCGACGGCTATCACTTAAGTCTGGTGGTTTCCGTTACAGGAGGAACACTGGCGTTGAGTTCTTCATAAAAATCCAAACGGTGCCTGCCGATTTCGGAATGTGCCGAAATGTTCTCTTCGGACCATTGGTATATTCCATGTCAATTGTTTCACGGCTTCGACTTCTATAACAAGAGTACCAAAGCGTCATAAAATACGCCCATCGAAGAATGTGCCATTTTGTACCAATAACGGGCCACAACGCTGAAACAAATTCGCTGTTTATCGAATTTAGTCGAGATATTATGCCCATAAATATTTGCCAAAGTTTCATGAAGATTTGTCAACAACTGTTTGAGGTATTGAACGGACATCGGTGTGGAAGCCGCCTGGACGCCCACCCGCCATGGGTGTTCCCATAATACGACCCGTCTTCGACCAGCGTATGAAAATCGGCGAGACATCGGCTACTTTTAACTCTTCCCAAAATCCCTAACGGCCGCATTTCGATGAGCATAAAACTGAAATACCACTAACAGATATTAAATCCCGAATGACGGCCACCGGAGGATTTTGTTTAATTTCCGCGCGCCTTTTTGATGCCTAACCAAAAATTCGTATTTCGCCTTTGTTGGCGATGCTAGACACGACAAATAAATTCTATCAATATTTTCTTTAGGCAATGCATGGAAGTGAATGTGATTAAACTTGCGATAAATGAGCCGTGTCTTGGCAGAGTACGTAATTTCGGCACTTTTTGCGGTGTTTGTGTTTACTTTTATCTCTTTTACTTGTTCACGAAATTCAATCAAATTTTGCACGTATGATCCCGAGTGCCTTCGAAATTAGAAAAATTCAAACTATATCGGATTTATAGTATTTTGTGGCTTATTTTCTGGACGAATGATGGGTCATAATATATTATTACTATGTAACTATTACTTGATTATCTTTATTATAGTACAATTAGTCCGGCCCAAGGGGATAATTGGCCCGGCTTTAAATAGAGGTTTTTAGCGAATGCTGAGAACCATGTGGCCCGGCTTTATATATAGATCGTTGAGTAATGAACGGGAACCATGTTGTATGTACGTTAAGTTCAAGGTCAAGCTATTTATAATTGAGTATATATATATATATATATATATATATATATATATATATATATATATATATATATATATATATATATATATATATATATATATATATATATAAATAGATCGATGAGTCGGTGTTTTCTTTTAATTATGAAGTTTGTGTTCTGTTAACGAATATTTGCAATCCTATGACTTGATTTTTGGCGCGTGAATGTGACCTATATATGATGGTTCTTTGTTTACAAATGTTTCTGATGTTGAAATTGACGGTTCTAGTGGGTTTCTGCTTTACAAGAAGGCGATTTCGTGTCTATAAAGTAAATAATGATTGTATAACCATTTTTGTAGGTATTTTTCTGTTGTTCAGAATAATTGTGACTCATCCCCCATCCCCTCCCATCCTCCAGCCCCACCCCCCAACCCCCTGGTTTACGGGATCAAGATGCTGAATATAGAAAGTTAGTATAGATTTTTCATCCTGAAAGTACCAAAGGAATTGCCATGTACGTGGT